>PQWD01004072.1:0-29973 GCA_019425675.1 Leucinodes orbonalis
AAAAATACGAAAATTAAGTTCACGTTAGGCTTGTTATATAGAGGTCTCTGAAGACTAAGGCCCGTATTCCAGAACGAGACTCAATGTTGATCATTACTTAAATTGAGATAGAAAGGGATATTACTATATACGATTAATAGCGGCATCCCTTTCTAACTCAATTTAAATAAAGGTCAATGCTTCAGTCTTGTTCTAAAATATGGGCCTTAATAGTCAAAACTGAAGCTTGTCCACTCAAGTTTGAACTATCAAACTCTTAGGCTGACCAAGACCCGTCTGCACTCGCTTTTTGCCCGATAAAGTTGCGAAGGCAATATGCGGCCTTCAGCGCAAAGAATATCTGAAAAAAAAAAAACAAATAATGTCAACATGAAGGCGGAATAATTCGTGATCTTGCAAGGAAGAGTGTAGGGCTCAAGCTCATTCAAATATTGTACCTGCACAAAATGAGGACTAGCTAGCGGGGAGAATTGGGACAGCCTTTATTTATTACGTACGTAAGCGACACAAACAAGTAGTCATGCCTTAATTACAAACTGCTACGTCAAGCACAGCTGACATGGAAGCAGTGTAACAAATTAAAGTTAAACAGAATTTAATGTAAGTAACATACTTAAAAATACGAATCTAGAGCATAGGTTACAAGTGAGTACATCCTTTACCAACAAGCAGAGTGGGCCTGAACTGATATAAAGAATATACATTATTCATGGAATTCCCTTTAAGGGCTAATTTTGATCTTTTTAATAAGATAAATTATATATTTTCTATACGGTGAATTAGGTATACTTAGATTTTAATGTTCCTGATTATTCGCGCTCCGTGTTTTTTATCATTAGTGATAGCATTTATCAGTATTCGAGTCTCGCTAAATGAGTTGTTTACAAAACAGATTTGTTTACAATTAATACACGTGCATGCACTAGATCAAAAGATACATCTGTTGTTTTGTTATTTGAACAAAACATTTAAAAATCATTGTTTAAGCAGTAATAAAAACTGCCGGGTTTAAATTATATTACTCTCTTATCCTACTGTGCAGTGGCGTGCACAGAGATTGCGAGTAGGTTATGCAATTTGATTGACAGTAATCGTAAAACAATAAATAATTTTCATTTTTGCCCAATTGAGTGTATGCATTGCTTATTTTCATTTATGGAGTGCACGCCACTGCTACTGTGTTTTTTTTATAGCGGGCAAACGAGCAGGCAGCTCATCATGGTAAATGACGCCGTCGCCATGTACACTTGCAATACCAGAGGGCAAAGAATTGCGTTGCCGGCTTTTTAAGTGGGAAAATAAATAAGGGTATACCTAGATTGATGTTTGCATAATTTATCAGTTGTTTGTCTCAGCTATTAATGTTAAGACATTTTTAAGGTTTGATGTTTCTTCTATTTATAAGCAATAATGACAGTAGGTATTACATAATCTGGGCACTGTTTACAATTGGGCTGTCATAAATATAATCTAGTAGGAAATATCCAGACTGATTTGAGCAGCACTATAATACTTAGAAGCCGTTTCCCAAGAGCGAGCATCGGTACACAATGCACGAGGTGACTGGGGCACCACTTCCGCTGCACGCGTGCGCACTCATGCAATGTATTGTGACGAGCAATGGGGAAAACGCGAAACAAATAACTGATCTCAGATTTGAATCTGGAACAAGAATAGATTGTTAGAGCCGAATGTTCAATGTAACTCTTTTTCAATCGTTATTCCTAACCAAAAATCTACACAGCAGTATAGGTGCATAGATTTCGAACTCTAAATCTTCAAAACAACAAGATTACACCAATGATATTCTGTATATATAAAGGTAGATACGCCACCCGTGCCACAAAAACGAACCGCCAAAGAGAATACAGTGTAGGCTCTTTGTTTATGTAAATGTACGCTCATTCGAAATATTTGTATGTGTGCTGTCCTGAAAGTTGTTTTGTGACCATATCAATAATCTACGTTGCATTTGGAATTCTTTTTTAGTTTGTTTTGTGAACATATAACTAATCTATACTTTTACATCATTGGATTACACGCCAATAAACTTGGATCAGCGTAGAGTCTAAAATCCATCATCATCATCATCATTACAACCTAGAAAGTCCACTGCTGAACGAAGGCCTCCCCTAATGATTTCCACGCGGACCGATCCCTTGCAGTTGACATCCATCTGCTACCTGCCACCTTAACCAGATCATCAGACCATCTGGTTGGGGTCGGCCTACGCTTCGTTTTCCGTTACGCGGACGCCACTCGAGAACCTTTCCGCCCTCGGCCATCGGTTCTACGCACTATGTGCCCTGCCCACTGCCACTTCAACTTGCTTATCCTGTGGGCTATGTCGGTCACTCTAGTTCTCCTACGGATATCCGTGTTCCGAATCTTATCGCGTAGGGAAACACCTAACATAGCCCTTTCCATAGCACGTTGAGCAACTTTAAGCTATTTAGAGGCCTAGTAAGCGACCACGTTCACTTCCTATGTAATCCGGCAACACACCTGGTCAAAGACTTTCGTCTTCAGACACTAGGTATTTTGACAAAGATCGCCCTTAACTGCCCGAACGCTGCCCATCCTAATTGGATTCGACGCGAAACCTCCCTGCTCGAAGTCTGGACCTACCCATTTGAACTACTTGTCCCAGGTACACAATTGTCTACAACTTCGAGTTCAAGAACTTCCAAACTGATATTGGTATGGGCACAAATGGATATTAGACATGACTTTCGTCTTGTCCATGTCATTTTGACCCCTGTTGCGAAGCCTGTTAAGGGTATTGAGCATAGTACCTAAATCCTCCATGCGATTCTGCCATGATTACTATCATCGGCAAATCGAAGATGAGTGATGTACTCGCCATTGACGTGATGCCAGTCTTTCCAATCGAGCAGCTTAAACATATCTTCCAAGCAGCTGTGAACAGTTTCGGGATATAAAAGTCTCCCTGTCTCACTCCTCGGTGCAATTGGATAGGTTGTGTAAGCTCCATCACATAATATAGTTGCAAGGATACTTGTAGTGATGTATGCGTGTAGTGTTCTGGGATTAGATGATTGACGCTGATGAAGATGGCTGTTTAGTGCGATAACGTTCTTGGGCTGGGAGCCATCTGCGTCGACATTTGTCCAGTGAAGCTATAAGGGCCATCCGCGACTAATCATTGATAGAAGAATCATTAATAAGAAAAATTATTCCGAAAAAGCGTTGGTATAAGGTAAACATGCCTTGGTTGCATGTTAAATTATATCCTTAACGTATTCGTAGATATCTCACTGGCGTAGGCAGCGATCTGTGTTAGGATACTCTGTCTGCTTGGTGTGATATCAGTGCTGGCGTTCCACAAGGTGCGTTTTATCTCCGTTACTAATTTCGGTTTTTATAAATTCTATCTCTCTAACCTTCTTTCTTCCTACCATCTTTATGCAGAGATTTGCAGTTTATACTCAGGCACCTCTTGACCATCTATCTACAGCTGTTCAGACAATTAACGCTGATCTGGCGCGTATTTCTCAGTGGAGCTCTCTGCATGGGTTGAGGGTAAATTCAAGCAAAATCCAATTGATTTTGGTTGGTAGTTCTAGGATGTCCTCCAAAATTAAATAGGAGACCTTGCCTGCAGTAGTTTTTGATGGGGCTACTATACCGTTTAGTAAGACTGTAAAGGATTTTGGAATAATTATTGATAATAACTTCTCCTAGAATGCCAGGTGACTGAAATTAGTCGCAAGTTATTTGCATCTGCTGGTGCTTTAAGTAGGCTGCGCAACTTTCTGCCGATTTCCACTAAGACTGCGTTAGCGATATCCCTTTTGCTTCCTATACTAGATTATACTGATACTTGTTATCTTGACCTGAGTGAGGCATTATTGGACAAACTTGAGCGACTCCAAAACTTCTGCATCAGATGTATTTATGGTCTGAGAAAATTTGATCACATTTCTGAATTTCGCAACAAGCTCAAGTGGCTGCCCATTCGCCTCCGCCGGAATACTCATATTCTGTGCATGCTCTACAATGTTCTCTTTCGTCCGTCTGCTCCTACTTACCTTAAGGAACGTTTCAGGTTTCTTGGAGATGCACATCCTCGTACACTGCGTTCATCTGATAACCTCCACCTAGAAATGCCTGTTCATTGTACAGGCTTTACTGATAAATCCTTTTCAGTGCATGCAGTTCGGTTGTGGAATGCTTTACCTGTCGAAATACGGCGAGCTCGATCTATAGAAATCTTTAAAAGTGGAGTTTTTAAATACTTCCTTAATGCATCTTAGTTATTTTCTACTTACTTTTTTCTTTAATTACTTGTATCATTATTCTTTATCTATATACATATTTCCTTATTTATGTATTTATTTTAACTTTATTTAATATCTGTATTTCTAATATTTTATATCTGTTTATATAAGTTTTGTTATGTTTATATTTACACCTTAATGCCCCTTTTTAAACTTATTTTTTCTCCATCCTAAGGTTGCCTGGAAGAAATGCCCTGTGCGATAAGGCCGCCCATTGTACCTACTTGATTACCATTATTATTATTATTTTGTTTTGTTTATTGTGTTGAGTGCAATAAAGAATGGAATAAATCAATAAAATAAATAAATATATCAATGGTTGGTTGGCTATCCTCATTATCGTTATATTATTATGAGACAATAGGAAGACAGAAAATCAGTCTCATTTTATTTTAGATTATTTATCAAATACTGAGACAGTATTCAATAGAATGAATATTTTAAGATGCGTCAATATTTTAAACAAAAAACAGTTATCAATTTTAACACCACCTTATTTTAGATTTAGATCTCTATGGCAATGTATTACGTACGAGTAGTATGGTCATCGCGCATCTGAATTCAATATATTTTACGTAACTCAATTTTATAAAAGCTAAGTTTTGGTGGGTCTTTTTGAAAGTTACACTAAATTTACTATGATTCATTTTTGTTTTTAATGACATTCTTGGTATCACCACAGATTAAATAATATATACTACACCTAGTTAGTTAACCATTTCTAAAATGTTTTGATTTAAAATATATTAAGTAATTATTCAAGTAATTTATTCAAGTAATTATTCAAATTTGATTGGTCCAATGACTTGAAGGGTATTTAGCGAAGCTAAAGGTAAGGGTATTAATAAGGTAATAAATAATACTTTTACCAAGCTCACGTATTTGAAGTTATAGATAATAGCGGTGATTTTTCACTTAAAAAGTTTTTTTATTCAGTAGTTTCGCTTTATTCATTACCATTAAAAAGTTTGATACACAATAAAAATATTTATTCAAAAAGGCATTTTTTCGATTTGTGTTCAAGTAGCTCTCAAATAATCTTCTACTTGTGTATGCTTATAGACATTAGTTGCGGAGGGGGTCTTCCCGAGGGAAATACATGCCGTGTTGCCCTTTACACCCTTTGAATATTTAAAGCCTTTGCTCGTCAACTCACAATACGATATACCTGCGTAGTTTCTTCGAATACAATGCCGTATCCATAAAAGATTTAGCGTAGAACATTATGTATATACCTACATAATTATACATACATTGCGCATAGTATGTTTATACAGCACTACGTTTACTAAAAAAACAATTATTCCTTATCGATTATTTTTAAAATGGATATGGAAATGATAAAGTTGATACACGTACAACGCAATGACTTAAATCAATATACTACGTTGTTTCGTTTCGACATTACTATGCATTTAATTAAAATACAATTATGTACTTCAACGGAAACCGTACATCCAACAAATTAATTGTTAACTATAAGGAGTTTTTACATAATGTATTTCTATTTTGAAATATAAATTTGTGTATGTGGCATAAAATAAATATTTAATCTTTTTTTCGTTTTATCAATAAGTAATATTTTTTCCGCGTTCAAGCTATCTAACGCGAAAATGTCGTAATAAATATTACGGTGCATGCCACCAATGTAGGTTTGAGTAAAGTTCAAGTGAAAAGACGGCGTATTTAGTTCGATTATGGCATGAATAATATATTGTGCTCGTAGCGTGAAAGGTTAACGAGACAGTCGTGAGGCGGCGCGGACTCAACTTAGGAATTGTCTGTAATTCATAACGTGGGAACACTTACACGTTATGATTATTATTTTTGTTTATTTAATTCTAGTCTTTGCCAGCTTTGTTCTCGTAACCATTTTCCTGGTTACGAAAACAAAATATTGTTTTACACTGCCGTATTATACCTCATTTCATCGATTTTTAGCTTCCAACCATGAAAATTGCGTAAAGGCCTATATAAAATTTTACACCCTCTTTTAAGGCTTTGGAAGCCTACTTCCGAAAAAATTTTGGTGACAAATAGTCCGCATACTTATTTTTAGCTTTCTACCTTACACATTGCGAAATGCTTCATAAACACTTTGAGCCCATTTTAGGGAGTGGTGTTATAATAAGACAAAAAGTCTATGTCGCTCTGCACCCATTCAAGTATCTCCGCTTAAAAAATGAGGTTTATTCGTCTTTCTGTTTTACCGTGAAAGATAGACGAACAGACACACTATCCCATTTATAATATTGCATGGGGTTATGAGCAGACGGTTCACTTGATTGAAGTCGGTTAGTTAAAATAACTTCGTTTTTAACGATTCAAAAGTGTCCTTTAATGATTTATTTGAATGAAACATTTTGGAGTTTTTGGTAAGTAATATAGCAACCCATGGACTCTCGCAACTTCAAAGAATCAATGAGTTTGTTGCTGACCTTCTTAAGAGGAGAAGCAAAAGGATGTATAGATAGGAGGGAAGGGAGGTTTTGTGAAACAAAGCAACGTGATGCATTGTTACACGGTAGTTTTCTGTTAGGCTGTTTAAATTATTTTAAAATGGAAACAATGTTTCGGTAAGGACGCCCATTTTACTATTTATTTTCTCGGGTCAAGGGTGCCTAAAATGGCCTTCGTTACTCAAAAACACTTCACTTCAATCGCTTATGATATATCTATAGTGATAAATAGCAATATAAGAGATACTTTACCCGAAGTTGTTTTCCGTTAAACAAAGTTTTCAGTTTATATCGAAAAATTGTGCTTGTCAGTTAACGGCGTTTGAGCTAGTGACGGCAGCAATTTAAAAGAAGTCGAAAATATAGAACGAAATTCTTATAACAATAAGAGTTTGCAGAATTACCCTTACTGAAGCTGAAATTAATTTGTCTCCATAACCATAAATAGTTATGCGATATCATTGAAGATTGAATGTGGCCAGCACTTAAACATAACTTTCACAACAACAGTGCATAGGTAGCGCTGAAGATATGTCAAATTAAAAACTTTGAAATGTGTAAAAGGTACTTTACTTCATAATTGTGCTTGTTTCATATTTTATCATACTCGTGTAAGATATCCCAAAACTCTAAGTACATAATAAGGGCATTTTCGGTACATTAAGTGCAAACACCTGTGGGTATGAGTTAACGTACCCATATCGTTATCACCTACGTAAAAAGTGACAAGCAGATTAATAAGGTGGATCTACATCCAAATATGCGGTGTTTTCAATACCTAATCTTATGTCACATCAATTAAGCTCCGATAATGGTGTAATAAAAATACGACTAAAGTCCTAGGTGCCTTAAATACTGTAAATAGAATTACAAAGTCGAACTATCATTTATAGCAGAAACTACGATAATGCGTATTATAATATTTGCTCCACTTGAAAACTTCTTAATGATAAAGGAAATGTTACAATGATTATAAAAACCAATATTTGATGTTATTTTTTAGAGAAAAAAACTTTAAAATCGCTCAATATTAAACAACATGGTCATGTAGAGTCAATTACATATAAGCAATAATAAAATGTAGAGCTGCATGATATATTTTTCGTTGTAACGATTCACTGTCCATATTTCGTTGTTTAGTGAAATCCATTACTTTTATTATCAAAAACCATTAGTTGTGCCGCCGGCTCAACAGCTTATAAACATAAAATTATTAATATACATACAATGAATGAATGTTAATTAAGCTTAAGCCTTTACTTATTGAAGTCAAAAAACAATAGTTATTTATTTAAAAACATTATTTTAATGTATAAAAGCCCATTGTTAAGTTATTAACCAAAGTTACATACAAGCACAGATAAAAAATATACTAATACTAGGTATCTATAAAGAAAAAAAAACTATTACATTACATTATTCGGTAACTAAAATATATTACACCCTATACACTTAAAAATAAATAATAAAAACAAAAAATATAATTAAAAGAAGTCCCTTTTGGCAAGGTTCCGAAAATACTGGCAGCGTTACCCCTTTGGATGTAATACTAGGTATGTCATTGATATTCAACCGTCTGCATGTCGTTTGACGACATCAATTAATCTTATTAGTAATTGAATATTCTAATTGAAAAAAGTGAAATACAGTTATCGGAATGTTGTTTTCAATAGCACTAGTAGCGGTAGTTAGCACATTACGGTAATCACGTGATATTATACTTCCCTATTCAAGTACCGTTTTTAACCGATAAGGTAAAACGCAATTTCGAATAACGGGTATGTATTTTTGCTAACCTTGAGTGCAAGGTGACGTTGGAACACAGATATTGTATTTCCCGTGTCGGCCTTTTTAATTTTATATTTAAAAACCGATGGCGCAATTGTTAGTGAACTTGCCAGGGAGTCAGGTTGATTGCCACTCAAGATGCGTAAGATGATTATCTAAACACCAAATTTAAACTCAAAATGTCTTAATTCAAATAAATCAATTACGCATATTTTTGAAAAAGCAGTGTTTCCCTGAACGGGTGTTCATTGGTTTGTATGTTTATATTTTTCGCATGACTTCTAACTTCTAGTTGGAGGCCGTGGTGGCCTTCACACCTTCATTAGGTATGTGTGGTATCGCAGATGGCTCTAACTAAGCCTGATTCTTGTTCGCTATTTGCACAGTCTTCAAAGAAGACTGTGGCATGAAAGGTACCCATTTAAGTTAAACAAAAGCTAGATTTGCTGTACGTCATGTGTGTTAGTGTAGAAGATTTACGTATTCTTTCTACAAAGGCGTATTGTTATAGTCAGCCTAACCGCGTGTTTAGTTACCCGTCTGGTTGCAATAATTCGCGGCTACAATTTTTGAACAATTGTTCATAGCACCTTATGTGTAAGGCCATAGTTATCAATTTCGCGTGCGCGCAAGGTAATATTAATGTTAAATTGTAACCACGCATAGTCGACACGACCGTCATTGTGTCTTATGTACACGGCTTCTTACAATATTCAGTGCCTACTTCGTTTGGAAATTGACAAACAAGTAGGTAGACGACGTGAGACAGTTCAGAACGGAGTATTATCTAAATATACTCGAGATACGGGCCTTGTTTACTTCAACAAGTGTTGTGCGCTCATGTTGGCATTCTACTTCTATTTGTATATGTAGGTATATATGATGTGATGGGTAATGTTTGTATGTCTTATACAAATGAATAGGTTTTTTATGATAAGCAGATAGTCCTCAGTTGGGTGGAAGAAGTAGTTTCAACATAAATTCGGTTTTTCGTACTCATATTTAAGATGTAATGGGCACCAAGCCAACCTCACCTGCACATGGTTTATTAAGCCGAACAGGAAACAAGGCGCTGGCGACCTGTCAACACATACTACTGCACTGAACCCTTTTATTATTATCATCAGCTCATTAAACATCCTCACCGAGGGGGTATATACCTTAGTCGTCCACGCAGGCCCAGTGCGGATTGGCCGACTTCACGCACAACCTTTGAATCTCTTCGCAGGCGTGCGCAGGTTTCACGATGTTTTCCTTCGCCGTGAGAGCGTCGGATAGCGTACATATAATTTCGAAAACAAATTGGTACGTGGCAGGATTTGATCCAGCGTTCTCCCAGTAGGAAGGCAACAGTCTACACCATTGAGCTACCGACGCTCTAAGCCCTCTTTATTGATGCCTAATCCTAGCAGTGGACGTTATGTTCGCAATCATCGTGACACTGCATTGTCTAGTTTTTTTTTTGTTGGTCTAACGTTTACCTGCTTGTTTGTCAATAAGAACAAATAAAAGGAAAAGGTGGATTGAAAATTTGCTGACAAGTGATAAGGTGATAATGATAACAAACAAAAAAACATCTTCTTTAATAAAATTTTTCATCAGTGAAGATAATTTAGACCTAATTTAGTAATAATTAGATCGCATATGTCTCAATTAAATAAAAGTTTCACTTTGAGATGATATTATTATACTACGAATTAGAGAGCTTAACGTGTTATATTCATCATCATACTCATATGGCGTTGCCGGAAATTTGGTACTGATACTATATTGCGTGTGTTCAAACCTAGTGAGGTCAGTGGAGTACTGCCGCATCGTTAGACCATATAAGCGTTAGAAGTACATCTTAGTGTTATCACCGTTATCGCGGTCGGTGCGCTCACACCGCTCGGTGCATACACCTGCCAAGCCCACCTGTCTACGGCACTGCTATATCATGCTATATCTACGAAGCTACAGGCAACTGATAGTAGATTAGCTGATAAGGAAAGTTCCTATTTGTTTGGACGACTTTAAAAGACGAAGAAATAAATAGGTGAGATAGGTGCCTTAAATGCGCAATTTTCTATTCGATATCCTTGTTGGTCTATGACTTCGATGGATTTTTTGGTGCTGGCAACTCTAGCTGTCAGATGTGAAATCATCGGTTCCTAAACAATTTTATAAATTAATTATTATAAGAGTGTTTCAAGTTGATATAAATAAGTGATTTGATCGTGTTATCCCATAAATATAAAGAAGTATTATTTGCAACGACCTAGCAAAAGAAAGTATTCAAATAAGAAGCAAAATAGTTTGACCTCCGGCAAACTGCCATACTATTGACCTAAGTTTCGTAACCAACGGACTTACAGAGAAGTATTGTGTTCACTTACCTTTGTTTTTGCCACAATTTGGCGGTTGTACAACGCATTTACAACATATAAAGATTATCTAGAACTTAATCTTTATATGTTGTAAATTCAATAACCTATGAAATTTTATTTGTATGAATTCACTTATTTGGATCCTTTTTGGGTTTGATTAACGATTGGATTTACAAAGACTGCTGTTGAACAATTATTAAGAGAAGTATTAATATTGGTACAAATTTGAAATGATTTTACAGTATATATTAAATTATCTGTGGTTTTATCAAACGATTCCCGGCTTGTTGGAACCTTTGGTGTTGCCATAGTTGTCAGATTGTTGAATTAATAATCTTTGTATGTACCAGCCTAACATGGATAATATGGTATTTTTATTAAATATTTTGTAGTCTATATATCATATATATAATAATTCAATGTATCGTATCATTTCTCGCTTCCACCAACATTTCAAAAGTTTTTATATTACTAAAATACTTCAATGTCTCAACGCTTTTGACGACATCTCATGTTATTAGGATTTATACTCCACAATAATCTCTTGTTTATTTTTTCAAGTTGATAACTTTACAACGCTAACGTATAATATGTGATAACTACTGCTTTTAAACGGTGTTTACGAGTTAATCTAATGAGGTCCTCAGATGAATTTTAAAGGCTTACTTCCAGTGAATAGAGAGCCGCCTCGCTATCGACTTTAGAGCTCATTAAAATGCCTTTAGGATATAGAAAGCGCAAACGGCCGCATTTAAAAATGTTTAAATTGCAGAAATTTCAGACTTAAACAAGATAACGAATTGTTTATATTTACGTTTCCATACCGGCTCGGTATCTGGGTTAGCTCATTAGCGTAAAATCTCATCGCAATTACGTCCAAGTGTTTTTAAAAACCGTTGTTTTTAAATCGCGGCGTCGCAAATATTCAATGCTTAAGAAAGTCTTGGGGAACGCAAATTCTTTATTTGGGTCATTGAGGTCTTTACACCGTTTGGTGCACAAATATTTAAATTGATACCCGAACGAAATGGAGGTTTTTAATTTATTTAAACAAGCTGAAAATCTCATTTTAGCATGTATAAATAAATAAGAACTACACTGATTTTAAGCACATGCCTAAGTTTGCATATGCAACTCAAATAAATAGTTGGTTTAGTAGATACTTAGTTCGGGTAATAATTATCAGGAATATGTTTGCTAATTATTTATTTAATTTTTGCTGCTGAACTTGTTTACGTTTGCTAGGGTTCGTAGATTTCGTGTAATATGAAAATAATAAAAAACACAGTCGTGGACATTGATTGTTTGGACTATGTGTTTATCTGACTCTCGTTCTTCACTTGGCAGCTATATTTTATAACATGATTTAAATATGTAGTAAGTTCTAGAAATATTTTAGGATTCCTTCCGATGATTTTGTTATTTCACCTCTTCCACCAATTTTATTTATAATGAAAATACCATCTTTAGTTAGATTGTGAAATCGAGTCAACCGGGAATACCATTTTATTTTAACTTACCAAACAGAATTACTTATCGGTGTGATTTTCAGATAAATAAGGTAAATCGCATGTCATATACGGAGGACATGTGGTCAGATTGCATTTGGTAGACGAGCTGATTTTTCATATATTTTATTTACACATTTATTATGTTACTATTTTAGATGCTCAATATCGTTACTTGATAAAAAATATCCTACATATCGTATAAAAGTTTTTAGTTTCCTAGAAAAACCTTTTATTTTAATTACATTTATAACATTTCACAAAGTAGTCGTGAAATGTCACTGTTAATGTCGAATAGCCTATGTATCTTCCCCTTTTCGTATTTGGCAAAGGTTTTTATGTATACAGTTGGAGCTAGAAATACCTAGTACTTTAGTATATATTTTTATCTGTGCTAGTACCTATGGGTGAAATTGTTCCCAGTCGTGGCGGATGCCATAATGTGATTCTCCACACTCACTGATATGCACCCACTCTAGCTGCTGTTATCCCCGATAAACTAACACTATATATATATTTAAATAGCATAACCGTTTTAGGCTATATCCGCCATAAGAAGTACTTAATGTTTTGCAGTACGCAGACCTCTGTATTTACCAATGAGAGTAAGTCTTAGAGTTTAGTCTATGGTTGCCATTTCTTTTTTACGAAGTTTTTTAGAAGTGTTTTACAGAACATCATCTTTGCAAGAGTTTCTCGTTATTTCATAAGTTAAGCGGCCTCATTCTGTGTACCTAAATCGGTTATTAATTTTTTTTCATTAAAATCAAAGTCAAAAAGTCTTTATACAATTAAAGTCCTTGCAGAACACTTATGAATGCCAAATGAAGCTACCACTGGTTCGGACGGTAGTTTTCTACTAAGATGAATCCAGCAAGAAACTCATTAGTTGCTCTTATTAAAAAAATGTGTTTTGTACAGAATCAAAACATTTGTTATCGATATAATGATATAAGCAAATAATATTCACAATTTTTATCATATTATATATGTATATATGAGCATAATTCCGCTCGAAAAACAAAAGGCTTCCCATATTTTATAAACAAGCTCAAGCTATGTATGTATGTTTTACACATATTTGAATAATACCTCAGCTAACTTCGGATTTCTTTGCAGTTATTTGTCTCCAATTACAATGACAATTTTGCAAGCCTACCAGTTTCCAAGTGAAGTGTTTTCTCGTTCGAGTATAATGTCAACTGTCATTTGCTTGCATTTCCCACTCAGGCATACATTATGTATGCCTGAGTGGGAAATACTCCATTAGTGTAATAAGCATGGCGATTAGTCGAGGTTACACACGCAACAAAAAGCGAAGGACGAACTGATACACACCTGTGCGTTCGTCGTCTAATCTCCTCATCGATTTCGTATGACCGTTGTAAATTGTGAAGTAAGTAAGATGATTTAAATGTTTCATGGAATTTGGACAATTTGGTGAATAACTTTATAATGAATAGGTAAATATTTAGTTATGATGATCTTACCCGAGTTAGCCTGTTTTATTAATTTCTTAGTCGGGTAGTGAAATTTTTGTTTGATTATAAATTTACTTCATTACAACGCTAGTAGGGTTATATATCGATATACACATTGTTCATATTTCCGTACAGTACCGTACATCGAAACAAAATTCAAATTTTAACCCCAACCCATAGATATAGGATATTAGCGCGCTAATTCTAAATCAATGCCCCAACCTCCCATCATAGAAGTCATCTAAAAGTTAGCTTTATCGAAACATTTTGCCACGCATGACAATTCTTTGTCATCAATTTTTTTTCGGAAACATTTCTTGAGTGGCAGGTTTTACAGACCTGCCGTGTGGCCTAGCTTAACGTAAAAGCATGGTCAATGATTTTATAATATTAATTTGGTTACACTTGGTCTGACCATTGCGATAGTAAAGTTAGTGATTATCAACCGAACATTAATTACACTGCGCTATCGACCTCAACTTTGTTGTTGACTTGTAACCTATGGATATTAAGTCTCAGTACCCAGTTATTGAATTTGTTACTTTGTAAAAAGCTGTAAAGCTGTTAATGATCTGGTAACACGTGCGAATTGCGAAGGTCGCGTCACTGCACACCTGCGGTGAACGCCTTGTCTCGTCAGACATTGACGGGATTATCAGAGACCACACAGATTATTACCAAACTATTCCGTATCGACGCCATTGCTGTGTTATGGTTACCTAATTGGCGTGTCATACTTTAAAGTCCGATGCTGCAAGTGGTAAGATCTGCCCTGGCGGTCGTGAACTCGAACCCGGAACAAACGGTTGATTCACATGATTACAATTCTGCAGGTCGGCATCCAAAATTACTGACATACATTCCATAATTGAAATTTTGTACGCTTCGCTGAAGATCAAATTAAATAAATTGGAAAATATTTGTACTGCTAATAATGAACGTTAACTTACAATTAATACAAAATACAATGTATCTTATTTGATTTATAAGTTTAAAATATTTTTGGTTTCGAATAATTACTTGAACATATAACATTAAAATTTCGACTTTACCTCCATCGGGCCCTGTGGCGCAACGGATAACGCGTCTGACTACGGATCAGAAGATTCCAGGTTCGAATCCTGGCAGGGTCGCAGAACTAGCATTTTATGCAGTTTTATGTTTTGCCACATGCTATTTATATCTATGCGTTTAATTATGATTACCTTAGTAATCATAATTAAACTCATTGTTCTACGGTACGGCAGAACTGTGCTAATATTTGCGAACAAATGCTCATAATCGTGCGATTACACATAAATCAAACCATATTTTACTTCTTGGCTGTGTACTTAAAGCTCATATTTAGTTTAACGCGTGACTGTTAAAGTGCCTGGCTAAATCTATGCTTTGTTGCTTTTGAAAAACGCTTATATTCGATTGCAGGCAATAGTTGAACAATAAAGCATACACGCAGCTGACCAAATATTGTAGAGGCGATAATTGGCTATGTGACGTAATCGCGTGATCTCCAATGAATTTAGCCAAACTTCTTTAACTATTTAAAATGGCTCCTGCATTTTTTGGCTAGCCAAAATAAATCATAGCTCAATAATGAACTAGCTAAGAATATTTATTCTTAGCTAGTTCATTATATGTTATTAGTATGTGAATAACTACGTTATTTCTGGAATGTTTTTAAATATTTCTATCAAATAAGTAACTAAGCGTCAGGACAAGTTACATGCTTGGGGATATGGTCATTTATGTATTTGACACATGACAGGATTATTACTGTATTATATAGAATAAAGATTCTCCATTAGATACTAGAAATATGTTTGGCAGTAATATGTTATATGTTATCATCATATTGTAAATAACATTACTGACGCTTTTAAAGTCAAATTTGGATTTTTTAACGTGTTCATTTAAGTAATTACACGTACAACCTAAATATTAAATTAAATTTTCATTCTAGAGTTAGATTTATCAAGCCATATACTGTTTTTCTGTATTGTATATTGTACAATAAAATTTAATAATATATCTGTAGGGTTGGGTAAACTCGCAAGCGTATGAAATAAAATTTCCAAAAATCTGTCAATATATTTTTTATTTTCTGATTTCATTGTGTTGTTGGAACTTATTGAAAAAAATCAGTGCGTATTTTAAAACTAAGTAAAAGGAAAATATGGACGAATACATTGTGAAAAATATTTGTTGAACTGATACAATTTGTGACTTATCGGAAGTCGGGCGAAACACAACTAATCCGCCCACTACGCATCCCTCATAACTAAAACTGTAACAGTCTATTTTAAATTATAATACATCATAAGTAATAAGATTTATATAAGATAATTAAAGCATCTTCACCTTATATTCAAAATAAAACGATAAAGTTTCCAAATTGATAATTTTTCGCTAAATTTTTATATCTTTCTTTTTTATTACATACATTATTTACAAAATATAGTTTTGTGCCAACGCAACATATAAATTAATAATAAATATTGCGTTATGCACTCACAAAATATGATTTATAAACTAATAGAAACAAAATCGCCATGCAAAATCACACTCTTGAAATTATAACTTAGAATAATAAAATTATAAATGCAAACCAACTTAGAATTGATTCGCTTCTTTGATATAATTGGAAGCATCGTTTTAAAATAAGAGAATCTACGACAGCATTTTGTAGAAATATATCTTTTTCAATAAAATACCGTTTACAAAGATTTATTTTACAGTAAAGACCGGAAATTGATTATTTTGAGGGTTCTGTTAAGCCTTTAGGTGTTCCACAAACCACTCAACATACCTATTTACAAACGTGAAAATGTACATACATCGGTCTAATAACTAGTAAAGCTTTTTACACAAAAATATAACAAAACAGTCCGCCGCGTCCAATCGACGACGGCGTTGCATTGCAATGCACTTAGTCTTCAGTGTAATGCCACGAAACAATTACATATATTTAAAGTAGTTTACTGATCGTAACGAGATCGTACATAGGATATCATCGCGTGATGACGCTCACTGGAGCCGGTGGTGGAGGCCGCGCTGCCCCGGGGCCTCCGCGCCGCTCTCGAGGTATATCTTACTCTTCACCATAAATTAAACTGTCTCTTATCCTAAAGGTCACTTAGCACGAAGGCCTGTCCGGCTGGTTCTGCTTTTCAGGTGTCTGTAACAATAGAAGAAGACAAATAAATACCATAGTTCTACTGAAAATCGAGGGGGTGTATCATATATTAATGAAGGGTTTCGTTTGACATAGGAACAGAAGGTAACCCATGTAATCACTAAACGAGGGTGCGGCTACCAATCATTGCACAGATGCGCGCGCACATGCCACGCTGGAAATGCTGATAGCAATTTGTGAATGAATTTAATAACCAAATGGTATGATTCTAATGGTCTGCATACGTATACCAATTTTATGTAGTATGTGTTTCATTAAGGTAACCGGCCGATAATTGCGCTGCCGTTAGCGACATATAGAGTATCGTGTGGCACATGAGCATCCCGCCCGCGTCCGGCCATCTGTCACCGCATATGCGCTTTGTTTCAACAATGTTTTAATTCATTAGTGGACGGACAATGGGCCTGTTGTTTCGCTACCCTAATACGTGGTGCTGGCGATGGGTGTTATGTCTTGCACGCACGTGAGCTGCCGGTACTGTTGAATGTTTACATAAAGTACTTCGGCAATTTCAGTATTGGTTTCTGAGTATCAGCAAGTGTTGGATTACCGTTTCCCGTCCGCGCACATCCGCGATACAGCTGAGCGGCCGCACGTGGCCACACCCTATTTACGGACACATACCGAAGGGAGAGCACACATGTCCCGAACGGATCGGGACTTTGCCAGAGCGCACACGTGAAATCCCTTTATGAGAGGAGCATTGTCGTCGGATAATGAATAGGTATGTACATCGCATTTATTTAGCTATCCGGCCACCGGCGCTGTCACGTGTGCTCACACGCAGCTGCGAGCGACCGTTACCCGCACAATGCCCTCGATCGATCCGTCGCCGATGGAATCCAAACTATCGGCGAAATCGATGCACGTGTGCGCGATTTGTTGAGACATTTCGCGGTTCGGCTGCATTGTCTACCCGCCTCGCCGCCCTGTTTATTGGTTCGGAGAAGCGTAAAGGTGCTCGTAAAACTTTCACGTGCGCGATTTATGCGCGAAGTGCGCGAGACAAAGATACTGAGAGGAGCGAGGAGCGTGGGCGCGAACACCTGGCGACTCGTTAGTGTTGCCTATCCGCCGGCCGCGTGGGCGCGCGGACGTCGAGCCGCTTCGCCGACCCGCACGCGGTTCGCCTTCAATAAAACACCATACAAACTCAGAAATGTTTATTCGGAAGCCAATTTACGATATCCAAGGGCTCTTAATTGATTCTGTAAGCCACGATGCGGGCCAGTAATTGGATGACTAAGTGATATTGACATGTCGTAACCAAGTTAAGGACGCTACGATGTGACTTTCTCTCCAAACAAAGATTGTAAATAAACGAATCACTTTTAAACAAACTATGGTACAGTACCGCGATTAATGGGGTCGGTATTCTCAATGGGCGTTATAAATGGGGGTGAAACCGTAGCGGATTACATGGCTAGCCGTGCTTATTATGATACTTAATAGCTTGTAAAGGCGGAGTGAGAAGTCAAACAGCAACGTTCAGTCGTGCTGACATTTAACAAGTTGAAAGGGCAGAGCAGAGCAATAAAGCGTGAAGTGAAGTGGTTAAGTCGGATCAAACGCGACAAAGGAGTAAAAGTACGCTCGCACGGAGTTTGCGATAGGTCCCACGACCTCGCAGCGCGCCGCGGCCAGCTGCGGGTTACAATTACGAGCGCGATAGCGGTGCTGTATGCTCGTGACGGAGGTTTGTGGCACAACGCCGATGGCCGCTGATAGCGCGTGAAATGCCGCCTCACGACGCGCACGGACTCACACGGATGGAGGAGGCTGTGTGAGTCGGTCTTGTAACACACATCAAAAGACATCGCTTCGAACCTAATACCACGAGCGGATAGTCAACTAATTCCAATGTCCTTGCGCGAACGAATGCTTCGTGTTTGTGATTCAGGAATGCGGTCCGATTAGTCAACATTCCAATAGTTCCTATATTGTTTGTAGACGGTATATTAGTAAATATCGGCGGGTGTCACGAAATGACCGGCGTCCCGGCCACTTAAAATCGTATGCCGTTCTTCTGAACGGTAATTTATAGAGTCATCTCGTCAGACGTGTGTCGGCCACTAAAGGTTCTTCTTTTGATTTTAATTAATGTATTATCGTTAGGAATCTTACGATGATTGTGATTGCTCACACTTAATAATAAATGCGCTTGGTATTTTTGTTTATTACAATGAACACGTGTTAGCTGTTTAATACTCTTGTTTTTTTATAGACGTGTTGAGTACACAATCTATGCGGCCAGGTGTACGAAATTGTCGTTAATGCACGATTATTTTATGTTGCTGATCTGGCACTCATGTAATGTAAATTCAGCAAGCACCTTCTGTCTCCTAAATCACGTTTGTTTTGAACATTTTCCCTATTCCAACAACTGGCAGTGATTAAAATTTACGTGGCGCGACCAAGTATTAACATGCGCGCATTGCGCTTGAGCCTCGTAATCGCAGTGCGAATAAATCCTTCGCGATGCACCTGCCGCGCACACATCCACGTCCGCAATCATGATGCATTTAGGTCTCACCTTGGGGATGACGCGGGACCTTTGTGTTGTCGTGTCAAGAGAAATACTAAAGGGCCAATATAAATATTGTGTTCAATATTCAGATTGTGTGTCAGTACACGGTCGTTTACGCGGCGCCGGCGCAGGTGGTCGCGCTTCAAGGCTGAAATTCAAAACAGCCGTCACGCATGCGTGAACAGCGGTTTAGATTGCGACTGCGCATTTACCGATTCTGCCATTTCATAACGCGCTTAAGCACAATTCCGTAATTGAAACGGTGTTGATATAACCGATTGTGAACATTGTTGTAATGTTTATGAAAAGGTTTGTTTGATAACGTCAATGTTTACACTTTGGCGGGTGAAACAAAGTGGCGGTTTTGCGCATCGGATCAGGTCGAAACTTGCGGATTGTGTTAAATAAAAATTAATGTGTTGTCATCCCAGGTGTAGGTCGGGTAATTGCATGATTGTTTACCGAGCTATTAGTGCGTCGCAGCGTGTTGTGAAACTCGGCATCTCCGCTTTTACCTTCCCGCGCTTGCGAAACATGCAGGTGCGCGGGCAAAAACACGACGCAACAGATTTTATTTACTTTTTATGCAACAGTATTTCTATTTGGCATTTGATAGTCTGAATATATAGCCTTGATGACCAATACTTGTAATTGTTTTTTAAATATGCATTTAAAAACAACAACTTATTAGAAATCAATGTATTAACTCGTTACAGAATATTATTAACTTCAATTTGGTCATCAAAGAGACGATTTAAAAAAGAGATAACTAAAGACCGAACTTACTCGTTAATAAAATGTTGTTTAAATTTATAAGGCATATAGTTGTTTTATTTTAAAAATATTATGTGTTTAAATTATGATCTTGGGATTTCACCCAAGGTAAATTTGCGTAAATGGGTTTCTAGCTGACGGTGTTACTATAGTGGTAAAATATCGAAAACTTACCGTATGATTTCTGTGTTCTTGGCTTGTGTTGCGGAGGATGGTGTTAGGGGCGGCGCGTGGTCCGAGCGGCCGTCGCTGCGGAGCCGCGGCGTCGGGGAGATGCCAGCGCGCCTTCCGCATCAAACTGCTCCATTGCAGGATGATTCTCCAGCGCCGACTGCAGGTCGCAGATGTAGTCGATCACATGCTGGATCACCTCCAACTTGGAGATCTTCCTGTTCTTCGGCATAAAAGGCACCAAGTCCTGCAGCTTGGACAGGTACATCTGGATCTCCGCGTTCTCGCCGTCGCGGTGCCTGTGCACACGGCCGCTGGCGATCGCCGGAACCGAGGCGCCGGTGGCGCACACTGCTGTTATCGCTTTCATCGTGAGTTCACTGCACGTTACACTGGGGTTACACAAACGTAAGTCGCGGGGCGCGAGCGAGGAATGAGGAGATGTGCGTAGCCGCGTAGTATTTATGGGTGCGGGTGGGGCGCGGGGCGGGGCGTGGCGGTCCAATGGGCGCGCGGCGGGGGCGGCGAAGCCTGATTTTTCCCATGGCGTCGGGCGCCTGCGCTGGGCGGCCCTGACTAAGGCCGTTGCGCTCGTGACATGCACTTTGTCCTGTCTGTTACGATGTTTATTTCTAGTCCCATTATTGTATTGTTTATGCTTTAGTGGTTCGGATACAAAATAGTTTTTATGTCACCGGTGATGTTGGGCTTGGAATAAAATGCATTATGAAATGCAGTTTGTACCTGCTGGGCTTATTAGACACGCGTAGTGTATTAAAGGAACGAGTTCACAATATGGAACGCTCTTTTTGTTTGCGTCTTCACGATGAGAGTTATTTTTTATTATGATTGTGGACTCTATGCAAAAAAATTTCAATTAAATATTAATTTCAAAACAAGAGATAAACTCCCGATTCAAACATTTCCTTTTGCTTTAGATATTTCTCTAGACTTCCAGAATTTTATTTCAGTTTAATGCATTGTGTTCGAGAAGCTTAAGATATTTCGTACGACTTGTTCTTTTGACTTTGTTTTTATAAAGGTACTTATTTACATTTATATATGATTGCAACTTTATTGACCACTCTTGAGTACATCTTCCAGGACTATTTCTAGAACAGACATATGTGATATGAATAGGTATTATGAGTGCACGAGCACTTAAAATGTACTTGAGAGCTCTACATTTGTGTTTTTAATCTTATCAACAATTACGGATAATCGATAAATTGATATTTGTTAAAGACTAAAACTTATCGATTAGGACTTATTGACGATGATTAATTTGGCACATGTTGTAGGTATTTTTGTAGAATTGTTTTTCCAATTAGCACACTGATAAAGGAGCTTAATGGTTATTTGTTTTTTGGAAACAAATACTGCATCTGTCTTTGTGAAGGTACCTATTCTAATAATATCCGTTTTAAACAAAGGGCACCCATTTTGACCCATTGGTATTACTATCAAAAATCAAATTAAGTACTTTAGTTTGTTTTAATTCATCTACCGATATCTATAAATAAAGTCTTAATTGATTATTAAAGTATATAAGATGTGTAGTTGTAGGAATATACAATAATATGCACGATTAGGAATATAACTTATCCTTTTAATTTTTATTGAGTGATTTGAATTCATACTCATACAAAGGGTACCTACATAAAAAAAAGAAGTCATCATAATCTTGATACAACTCCTACATATAAATAGAAGTATTTGATTTAAATTCTGAAACATAGCTCTTTTTGTTATTTTTTTCATTGTTGATTTCGGTATCAAGAGTGTTGTATACTTTTGCATATATTCTTTAAGATAACTTATATATTTTACAAGTATTTGATTACAATTTTTAAAAGAAGTAACTTTCGTTTAAGTATTAAAAACATCGTTGAAACAATAAAGTTTTTTCAGTTTGAGGCAAAGCCCTACAAAAAATGTGAGTAAATCAATGATCGTTACTCACATTTTTTGTACGTGTGTTTAACATGATTTCAAACAGGGACAATAAATAAAATATTTTATTATAAGTTATCACTCTATCTTATTTAATATGATATCAAACCCATCGAAATTGAGTGAAATTGCACACAATTCGGTCAGTATATTCTGGTGCTGGCTCTGGAGCCGGGCGAAGGTTTTTGGGGGGTGAAGAGAGGGGGTGTATTGTGACTAACAATAGCCGTACGTGACGGCATCCACTTGTCGCGGTCGCACGGCGACAGGTCCGGAGGCTGGTTGCAGAGAAAAAAACTTTGAACTCATATCACAAACGTTGGTTCCGTCTATTTTTTACAACTGTTAGACCAAAGTATATAAGTCTTCTTATACACTTTGGTCGAAAGAAATATAGGTCTAACAGGTCTATAGTTCTTTCTACTATATTTTCTAGTTATGTTTTTGAAAAAAAATATGGTTATTCAAGGAACAATAAATTGGTCCCGATAATTTTCATTTCATAATATATTATATAGTTAGTAAAACCATAAAAAGACATTAGCTAAGTTCGAAACTAGCTGAAAAGTGTGGATTACAATATAAGCGATTATTATAATATAAGCGTCAGTAGTCAATTCTCAGGTGGGCTATATCCATGGTTGCTTCATGGTGACGAGCCATTATTGTCAATTTCAAAAGAGATATGCTTCAGATATGCTTTTAGATCATTTGAACTTTGTTACGGTCTGCCCTTGATGGAAATCCTAACAGCTGCAAAAGATTTTAATTGACAGGATTTTAAGGGCGTACTTACGGAATTATTAAACCTAAAAAAACACTGGTATGTTACCATAATTTAGACTAAAATAATTTATTTAAATACCAAATTTATAGCACTTTAGTTACGGAACTCTAAAATACTCACACATGAATTGGGCGGTTGAGCTCAAATGGGAGCGTGATACGAAAAGCGTTTTAGACGGTAATTGATTATTATATTTCACCGAATTATAATTATAAACCTTAAATCACATTTTTTCCTATTGAGTAGTCTATATGAAACAGTGACATAATATAACTTATAACATTTTGGTAGTATGATTTTGTCATAAAATTCTGGCGACAAACTCGAGCACGATCTCTTCTATGAATAATTTTAATAAATCTCAATTATTTCAGTTGCTTATCGATGTATTATAGTTTAAAACATGCAATTTACGAGCACAGCCTTGTTTGGCCCGCGAACACGTTTTATAGCCACCGCCACCGTATCTAATCTCAAAGTAATAGCCAAGACGAAATATTTATTAAAAAATGTTGTTACCTACCAGCTAACAGTAGTTGGTTTGAGGAGTAGCTGATCAATGTTAATTCTAATGAATAAAGTTACATTTATTTTATTGAACAATTGAAATATTATCTGTTTTTTTTTAAAACCTTTTCAGAACTATCGCTTATATCTTTGAAGAACACGTAAATGAATACATTGGATATATTGAACAGGTTATTTCACTTTGAAAATTTCCAAGTTATAATTTAATCATCATCGCTATGTCAACCGAACAGTAATGATTCGATATTTAGATGCACATACAGTAAATCATCTTTGTCTATTAAGTGTTACATATTCTTGCGTTAGATTGTTAAGGAACCCCCGACCACACAGGTCCAAGTCTTGCGATAATATCACCGTACCCATAAAAAAACCACTGCAAAAAGTCACGAGTCACCTTGGGCAGGGAGTAAAGAACTCAGGTAGTGGATTGCTTCATTTTGAGTTATTTGGACGGACCCGTTTACTGTCGTATAATGCGTATAATAAATTGGTCTGTATAACGCTTTTAATTCGGCACGATGCATGGATAATTACAAATGGAGCATCGTATATGCTATGTCTGCATTACCCATATTTGATGTAAATTTATCGCTGACGTTTCGATTTGGTTAGTACAAATAAAAAAAACAGATAAATTTACTCTACTATACATATCTACTACAACAATTAACCTTATAATTATTTCAGTAAACCATCAAAGGTAGAGATTACTTGCGTGTAAGTGTAACTTAAAAACATACAGAATTTACGTAAACTTTAACCTTGAAGTTTTAAAATAACAAATGGTAGGCTTTTTCTGAGCAAGTGATTAGCTAAGATCAGATAGATAGTCTGTGCTTAAAAGCTTACATCGTCATAAAAAAAACGAATTCTTGGATGTTAATTTAATTGTCGTGACATTATTATAAGGCAAGACACAATTCTTATTTTCAAGGGCATAATAACTTATTTAACTTAAATTAAGTCTCTAATGAGTCTTTAGTTTACTAGTAACATTGATTTGACCAAACAAGACGTTTTCAGAACAACAAATACTAACATTGTCCACATTTAAATGCGTGCCGGAAACTGCTTACTAAATTGTATTGACAACACACCTCTACCGTGCTTATTATGTCCTCACGTACAAAATGACCACTTTGTATATTTTTTCTACTATTTCAAAAGACATCTCGCAGTGCAATTGACAGAATATTGTCTTAAGTGAACAGGTACCTACGTTCACACAGGGTCCTTTGTCAGTGACAGCGACAGGTTGCAAAGAATACGAGAAAAAATCTGTACCCACATAAACACCTTACAAAATTTGAAATGGCGACATTGGTAAGGTGTTTTTACGGCGCGATGTAAATTATAAGGGGTTTGGAAACAAAAAACGAATGCAATTTCACGTCAACGTCCTGTTGTAAATGCAATTTATGAAGACCTCTTGTATTTTAAAGTGTGAAATTGCTGTTGTCTCTACTTTACAATTCATATCCGCTTGTTTTTTTTTTGTGGAAATGTACTGTAACGTGTATTTTGTTGACCGTTGATGATTGATGATTTTCATGATTTTTGTATGAAATATTACAACTTTAATATTATCATTGAACAGTACAGGAATATGATCCGGGAGATAACGATGACAAGAACTGATTGGCCTTATACACCATTCATTGCTGCCAATACCAATTTAAAACTTTTTTACTAGAAATTAATACAATTCTCACTGAATAGAGATCAATTTAGCATTGCTATAGTATGGTATTTAGTGAAAACGCGATAAACAGACAGCTCAATAAAAATTGCATTCCATGTCGATGTTGATGTCGTCGTTTGCTGTGGAGTGGACTTCATATATGCAAATAAGTAGTGCATACCCTGTGCGTCCAGACAACCCGGAAAATCGCCAACGTATAAAATGACTCCCACTTATTCGCTCATTTTCCTCTACAGATTTGAAACAATAGGCGATCTGCTGTCAGCACTCAATTTGACAAAAGTGAAAATTATTTTTTGTTTTTGCGATTAGTGTCACTCACTTCGCATACTCTACTGATAATTTCTGTGCACGTCACTGGTCGTAAGATCATGTCTTCTTCATTGTTGCACCAAATGATCCAGTACTTTCACTGGCTGGTCCTGCAAGGATAGCTCTTCGAGGAAGGAATTGAGATTTAGGTCATTACTTAGATAACATTCTGTAATAGTAACATACATGGTCATGAAATATGGTAATGTATGGTCTACTTTAGGCAGAGTTATTTTCGGGGGCACAGAATATATTTCATAGGGATAGGGTATACCAAGTGAAGGTTAGAAATGACTTCAGTTTAATTTATATTCGAATAATGTAGCTTAATAAAAATATTTTTTTTGTGGTTATACCTAGTGATCTTAGGGGCTGGTATAAATTATTGTAATTAATACCTAGTAGCTGGTGGAGGCTGGATGGGGAAAGTGGACGACCGGGATATCTGGCGCAAAATGGGGGGTGGCCTATGTCCAGCAGTGGACTGCGACGGTTGAATAGTAATACCTAGTTATTTCGATTGCGGTCTTAAGCTTTAACATTTGAAATGCTAAATGTGATTAATATCAACTTACGAATGCAAGATAGCCTACTAGGTCACGTTGGTAATGTGGCTAGTTAATACTTTTTGGCCTCCAACCTTCTAATCTTATTAGGTAGTCTCGATACTGAGTGGTGTAGATAGGAATCCACCGCAGTACCGGACGTCGTCACGTAAAATATTAGTGTTGTCTTCTGTTTCGGGAAGATGAATCTGCTGGGTATATGGACATAGATAACAAAATAGTGATACAAAAAAAAATACAATTATTGGTTTACTTCACAAACAAAAAAACAATGGGGTCAAATCCTCGTTTTAGTAGATATATTAACATATATCATCGAGTAAAACAAAGGCTTTCATCAATGACGGGATTGGGACAATACCCTACCATGATGGTATCTACAACGCTTACAAACTCTATATTTGCCTCGAGCATCTTTGGAGCGAACAATATGGGCTTAAGTTTTATTTTATTATTGCTCGGACGCATCAAAGGGATCAAATCTGTCAACGAAATGTAAGGGATCCTAGCATAAGATTGACCTACAGAAGTTAATAACTCGTTACATACCTCTTTAGGTAAGAGACAGTGTACCTACTTGCGAAACTGTGACGGGTACATATTTAGTTACTGTGTGGGATGGTCTGTCCTCTGTACTGGGATGTTATGGGCTAGTTGATGATATCTATTATTCTATTATTACAGTTTATCAGTGTTTCTTTTGCTATGAAAGTCATGCTTTTTTGGCAAATTCGTTTCGTTGTCACTCCAGGATGAAACGACAATTATTTCTAAAAAACTAATTTAAAGTACAAAATCAATAAACAGAATGATCATTCTCATTAAGGCAGTCGCATTAGAGTCGCGAACCCCGCGCGTGCGTGGGAGTGCCGCGCGCGTGCCGCTCCCATCGCGTGATACACCCTGCGACCCTGATTGATCTACAACGATATTACCCGACTCATTGTACAAACGCGGTTAAAGTGCTTTCCAAAACAATACTATCGATGGGGCATCCCCCTTTTAACTAATTGAAATGATGTGGGTAATTTGTGGTTGTGTACAGGTATTATAGGTTGATTGGTTTTTATCGTTAATTTTAGTGTTCAATGCAAATAAAATAATCTATAACGCCGTTCTTATGTAACAGTTAAGTATTTTCTTAAATAATAATATGTGCTGACACCAAATATTAAAACAATAAAGAGTCTTGATTCGGATGTCCTTGTATTACTTGAACTCCTAATACACCGTGTAATCTTAATATAGTTAATAGTACTAACACGTTTAGTGCCATAAAGTAACTTTTATACATTGATAAAAGTCTAATTTCTGATAACGTTGATATTATTTGAGTCGTTAGGTATGAAACAAACATTTTTAATTATATTTGTACGGGTATACTAAAGTCTAGCCCGCGGCTTAACGATGGAGCGATATTGACTGGCCGTTATTGCTTCTCCACGTGTGCCTATTGACAGTGCAAACAGTTCGATTCCCTCCGCTCCCACGGGAGGGCGCGCGAGAAATCCCATAATACGTGACGTGCAGGTGCGGGCTCATTACGCGCTTTCCCGCCACGTGCCGGCGCGTGCACAGCCAATAGGGTTTTGTTTCGGATCTAATGCACAGCACGCATTCGGAGTGCTTTGATCAATACAGATAAATGTATAAAATCCTTTAACATTGTCCAAAAAAATTGGCTCATTTACAGTAGAATATTCAATTTCAAATAGAATGGCTAATAAGGGAAGATTATTTCTCAACAAGATTGGGTTATACTGAAAGCTAATTTGAATTTACTAGTTGGGATTTTTCTGAGCAAATCAAATAGTAAATAATATTTTATTAAATAATAAGGAAAGTACATAGCATTCCAGACAGCGAGCGGTCGTTAATACTATCCTTGCATACTGGAAATTGGAGTATATTAAAACAGTCCCTAAAACGTGTGTTTTGTTATACATATTATAATTATTTTTTTCTTGTTTACATTTAACTTATGTAAGCAATTTACTTAAAAGGTAATAATTATATTTAGTTTATAATTATTTGCTATTCTTAAACTAAACAATATAAAAAACAACCAGATTCACTCAACCTCAACACAAACATGTATACTACTACATCTACCCCCACGCCCGCCATAATTGGATCGGTCTACAAATTCCTACAACCTGCACCCAAAGTTCCTGTGGGAAATGTGAACTTCTCGTGTGAATATGAAGTCGTGGGAAGGGTCACAGGTCACAAGATAATTATGGGCAGCGACCGGCGGCGCACGCGCTCCGTGAATGCCTCTTGACCGTACTTCGTGATTTCACACTCATTGTAAAACCTTGTTACTTGCAGTTCTTATAAGTTAGGATTTCAAATTATCTTTATACAATTTATAGATAAATAAATTTCTGATTATTGTCTGTAAAAACAGTTATAGATGGAGAAAATATATATTACAAGTATGTAGTTTCTAATGTACTTGCAGTACCCGGCGTACGCGTTAGTGTTTGCGTGGCTTGACTTTTGGTTTCCTTTCTGTTTTAATAATATTATGATTCATTATCACTATCTGAATAATGAATCTTAATGTTAAACGACCCACCGAGAGGGTACGAGGGTAGGCCCAAGGAATCTCTTCGTATGCATGCGCAGGCTTCCTCACGATGTTTTCCTTCAGTGTAAGAGCGTCGGATACCGTAAAACACATTGATAAACATTATGATTGCGACTCGCAAAAATCAGGCTTTATCTTTATTCATACGAATCTACATTCATTCATACATTGGACAGTCCAGAACTACAGACTTGTGTTTACTATTGTCACTAGACTCTACCACCGATTTGTAGAGTTGTTACCAAGACGAAACCGCAGGCGAACTTGTGATTTTTTTAAGATAAATATTGTACAGAGAATTTTGTACTTTAATATTGATGTAATCTAAATTTCGAAAAACATAAAACGAGTCAACTTTTCTATACTATAAAAACTAAATTGAGATTTTTGTTTCACATTTTTTAAATAACTGTATCATACTCGATCTTTGCATATCTATCCTTAATATAAGTATATATTTTGGTCTCGTTCATCGATATAATGAAACTAAATTAGTTAGTGCCCGCGTATTAAACTATTTAACGATTACCTGGGAATGCACGAATCGTGAGACTAATGGGATTCCGAAAGTAAATCGCGGCATAATTTCGTTGAGTTCAGGCCCGTGAGAGAGGATTCTTATGAGAACCAGGCTCGAGCCCGCGACCCGTGTGAGCCTTCGTACATATTTGGGATTCTACGGGAGGTCATGGGGAAATATCACGGTAACAATGTAGGTAAATATACACCGCCGCGTTTACTCTGCGCCATTTTTATTGCTTATTTATGTCTTCCGACAGGTGCCTCAAGATGAAATTAATGGCTATTTGGTTATATTTATTAAATATGTGAAGGACCATAAAAACTTCCGCAAGAACGTTAACGTGAACACTTTAAAATTAAAAATTATCCATTTAAGCATCGCAACTCCATGTGCGGCATGGGAATACATATTGGTTTATTTGAGTATTTTCACAATAAA
>PQWD01004073.1:0-28128 GCA_019425675.1 Leucinodes orbonalis
TGGACTTTCCCACCTAACTCTGAAGATAAAATTCATAAACATGAGTTTACAGCTCAGAGTAAGCAAATCGTTATTTTTAAAAAGATTTGTAATATATGTAATATTTCTTATATGTATAACTCACTTCGTACCCTTCCAAGTAGCGCACCCAGAACTCATTGTTCTCGGACGAATTGAAGGAACACCAACTTGCGCGCGTAAGTCGGCAATCGATCGTCATCACGACTCCACCCATCGCCCGTATGCCAAAACTGAAATGAATAAATAAAATAAAAATAAAAGAAATGAAATACAATGATTATTATTAGGTTGTTTTTATCAGTCACTTTGAAATATATTTTTAACCCTTCACCGCTAATGTCGCCGTATGCGCCAGACAATAGATTTCTCTTGTGCCAGATACAAGCGACAATTCCGGCGTTCAATGGTCAGAATCCAAAAGATCAGAACAAGGATGTCCTCCCAACCTCCCCTGGATACAGTCCGTACACGTATTTGGTTTAAAAAAGGTAGAAAAAATAGTTCACGAATAATAAAAAAAAACATACACACACAAACAATTATAATAACCTATCCAAAAAACTCGATAAGATATATTATTTTTTAAATGATAATCTCATATAGACTATAGACTATAAATCTAAAAAGAACCAGTTTAAAATATGCATTAACAAAAGAATATTAAAAATACACACCGAAAATGGAAAACACCAGCGTATTCCTCATCGAAACTTGGTCATCCGGCACCACTTGGAAGAACAATCTGAAATAGTTAGTCATAATTTAACAAATAAAAATAAATAAATAAAGCTGGAACGCCACTTTGCGCGTCCTGAACATACTTCCCTAGCTTCATTCACATCCATCAATCTTTTCATACAAGCTCTTTTATTCCTTTTGCTCGGACCCCACCTTCTTTAACTTGACCAATTGGTCAAAGTAATCCTTCTGGGTTGTCCCGCCTCGTGTATCCGTCCACATTCGCAAATAAATTAACAAAACGATAAATATATAAATATTCATGTAGAGTGATGCTACGTAAGGCCAGCGTGGTGTCTTTATCACCATGCCTCATGCGAGTGACCTTCTATGTCTTAAGATTTAAGTTTAAGGAAATATTGTATTCTGCCACATAATAAATGTTCTCTGTAATACGCTAGATACATACTTCCTGTGCAGGGTCAAGTTGGCCACAGCGGCGCAGCCAGCAGTCCCAAGCTCCCCCTGCTGCACATCACCGACTGTAGCCCTCCACAAACAATGCGGATTGTCGCATATCTCCTGTTGATGAACATGAACAAAGTAAGATTTGATAATTCTGTTGTTACGTTGAAGGGTATCTCTTCAACCTAACGCAGTCCACTGCTAGACATAGGTCTCCCCATTTTGCGCAAGCTATCCCGTCTTCGCTTTTCTTATCCAGCCTCCACCAGCGACCTTTCGCAAGTCGTCGGTCCATCGGGTTGGAGAGCGCCCTACGCTACGCAGCTCCATCGAGACCTAACTAGTTTTTACAGAATGTCTTAGTAGAATCTAAGTACTTTTGTTTACAAAACGTAGGAGGTATATTGATTTATTTTATTTATTTTTGCCGAGCAGTGGACGCTATAGGCTAGATTAAGTTAGAAAATATACTTGTCCACTGTGCTGGATTTTCAATGACATTCGTTTTTTTACATGCACAATAGTAGAAGGAACATAGATTACTGGATGACAAAAATTAACGTTCTGGTCTTATTTATTTATTTGGAAAACAAACAATTACAGTGCTGAACTAGTATACCAAAAAAAAACAAAAAAGTACTATTACAGAAAGTTCTGAAAATAAGGCCGAAAATGGGCGAAATGGTTCCTGTAAAGGATGGTACGCAGTTTGATCGCGCTCGATTTGGCGAATCAACAAATTCACAATTTCATATCTCATCATCATCAGCTCATTAAACGCCCACCGAGGGGCACAGGCCTACTGAAGGTGTAGGCCTTAGTCGTCCACGCGGGCCAAGTCGGATGGACGACTTCACACACAACCTTCGAATCTCTTCGCAGTGTGCATGAAGGTTTCCTCACGATGTTTTCCTTCACCGTTTTCATATCTCCGTGACCGTTAATTCAAGTTACGCAATGTCGTTATATTTTATTACATTAAGGCATCACTCACCCCAGGTCTCAGCCACGTAATGGGTGTCAAGTTCTCCTTGTAGTAAAGACTGCGGTCCACCGCCGGGAACTCCGGGTCTTCGAACAGACCGACCCTCGTCCAGGCATCGCGAGCGGATATCCTTGAAGTCCTGGTAGGTTGCCGGACGAACGACGACGGACGGACTCGCCGAGCTGGTGAGTTGAAAAAATTCGAGTAAGTAGGAGTTTCTTCTCAGTAGACCAACTGTCCGAAACAGTGTAGTTTAAAAGTGATCGTGATGAACCTAAGTTGAATTTATTTTGGTTTGAAAAAATTTAATTAGGTATCCATGAACAAACACGCGTGGCGAAACTAACAAGTGCGTTCTGTTGATGATCGCATAGTCAAGCAACTTTCGCAATAATTATTCGTCCAACTCCTAAAATGTTATTCGAGCCCCTTCTATGCTTTGGAAGGCACATAGCCACGTGCCGTTTGCCTAGGCGACTATCTTAGGATCGTAGTCCTACGTGGCGCATTGGGCCTAAACTTCCCCTTCTCATGTTGTGTAGGTAGGTCAGGCAGGGACTTGCAATGATGTTATAGACGGAATTTGACACGTGGTCGCTCGCGAAGGGACGTTTAAAAAGGCAAGTTCACCGACATGCTATGGAGAGGGCTACTTTAGATGTGTCCTTGCGATAAGATCCGAAATTAGTACATCCGTAGAACTAGGGGACCGAAATAGCCCACAGGGTGATTGAGTTGAATTGACAGTGGCAGGCACATAGAACCGATTGCAGGTGAGCGTCCAAGAAACGGAAGTTCAATCATACTAAGATAGAAGTTTGGCGGCTTATCGTGCCTTCTGAAGCACGAAGGATCCGACTATGATATTGATTACGACCTTTGCGATACCCTTAGCCGCTATGCCATCGAGTCCTCCGAAAATTAAATAACAAACATTCTTTCAGTGCCAAATATATACAAATCCATAAATCTAATAATATAAAAGTGAATGTACTGAAAGGTGTTCACTCAGCTTTATGTCGAGATAGTTATAAAGCACCGTAAGCTGCTCAGTGCGCTTAGCGCCATCCCTAAAATCAGTATTACAATAATAATACACAGGGTGATCTGGTACAGAAATGATGACGTATCACTGTTTTAATATGGCGGACCCCTCAGATTGAAAAAAAAAACGCTTGTTAATTATATTGCCTTACATCTCTTTGTTATACTAAACATAACCTTCGGGAACGTCCTTGTGATTTTACATTTGTTTTTGTAATATTATGCGCCGTTCTAGATATAATATCGGCTTGCTTCCAATGCAGCTAACACTATACTAATATTATAAATGCGAAAACAAACGACGTGTGTGTGTGTGATATTTGTTGCCTAAATTACTGAACCAATATCAATGAAGTTTTTAGAGATAAAGAGTATATGTAAAAAATAATATAATATATTTATATATTTATTTTTACATATACTCTTTATCTCTACAAAATAATTAATTTGGTTAAAACAGGCAAACTTGATTAATGCCAAATGGGGCCTTTTTTCCTTATAATCATACCACTCAATAGAACGAACTTTCGTACTAAAGGGCCGTATTAACTGTTCATCTCTTGCGTAATCATAATTTTTATGTACCATTTTAGTACCTATGCGAAAAAACAATGATATTAATAATATAATAAATATTAACTGACATCCACACAGCGCCATGTAGCCCCAATTTAAGCGTGGACCTTGTAGTATGCATACTAACACCAAGTAAACGACAAGTAACAAACCCAGAACAACCGCTCTCCCGTGGGCATGAACATCTTACTTCCATTATAGCTTGGAGGTAACTTTAGTATGTACTCTTTATGAAGGGCGATATTTGATAGCCTCTTCTCTTTAACAGGCTGTGATCTAACACGTACTTTCTTCGTCAATATCACTTTCGGAGAACTTCGTGTTTCCTTTTCAAAAACTAACGCTTTGTTGTTTTCGCTAACAGTTTTATATTTCTCAACTTCAATCACTGGTTCCGTTTTATCCTTAGCACCAACTACTTTCGTAGCCCAGAAAGGTTTATACGAACTATTCTCTCTCACTTTCGATTGCTGATATTCGAAATCGGAAACTTTCACCCTTTTCAAGTCTTCAAAAAGTCTCGAAAAGAATCCTTGATCTTTGTTTTCGGTTCTCTTCTTATGTTCCGATTTTGTTCGCGTCCTTTGCCTTATAATTCGGCCCGATTTCGGTGACACTATCGAAACGGATTTCCTTTTCCATTTCTCCGCTGCGTTTGACACACTGACCGTCGAGTAAAACGCCTTCAAATATCCCACCTCTTCTTTATTCCATTTAATAAATGTTTCCTCCCGTATTTCTTTTGGCATCTTGCTGGTTCCGTTTAAACACCTATTCTTACTGAAGATTTCAATAATTTTAAACCAATTAAATCGTTTAGTTAATGAGTTTTGTTTCAAAATGTAGCCCAAGGACTATGTTGAAGTTAAAATCGTTAGATTATCGCGTTAGTTGGTATATACAATATGAGTCATAAGGAAAATTTTTGAAATTACATAGAAGTAAAATAAACATTGAATTGTTTTATACATCTCTTACAATAACAATATTGTGCAAAATGTGAAATTGCATTTAAAATGTAGATGTTATTAGAAAATACGTTTGTTTTTTATCAAGTGAAAGTGCTTTTTAAATTAAATCCAAACTTCCATTTCGTGTTGACATTAATACTCAGGCAAAGGTATCATGAAAAAGACCTTGAACCATTAGTAATAAAATCGATTTTACACTTAATATAGATAGCCCATATGGTAATGTTATAGTATAAAATTAGATTAGTATAATAACAACTCATTGTTTGCAAGTTATTCTTATTAAGCACTTTCATTAAGATTTAATAACGGTGGGATATTGTAGTAATTTTGTGTTTTAGTTTAAATATTTTCTTGTGTCATTTTCTGAGATTTTTGGCTGATTACGATTCTTTGCAAGAATTATGACCTTTAGATATCTAAACTAAAATTTCAACATCTGTTTCACTCATCACAGTCATCACACTAAATTCCGAAAAAATACACATAAGTACTACAAGTGTCCAACCGTTCGTAACTGAAACTATTGACTGAATAAAGACTGATAACGTCCCACATTACATGTAGTGGACAATACTGTACTTGTATGTGTAGGTACATTATGTATGGTGGAAATCCACAGAGAATATAACTGTTTACGATAACGCCATAGGATCGCGAGTGCTTTTGCTAATAATGGGAGTTCTACTTTACACTAAACATCCATTTAATCAACATTAGTCAAGATCTCGTTAACGCAATGGAACATTACTCTTCGCTAGTAAGCTTTACGTAATTATGATTGTTCGAGTCTATGTATTAAGAAAACACCTTAATCATTTCTAGGTTTCTTCAATTATTATCTTTCGTTGGTCGTTGTTGTTTCAATAAAAATATACCATGATAAAGTAAAAAAAAATAAGTGTAAACATTGGAAATATGATAAGGAATATTTGTTTCAAAAACCTAATGTTAACATTTTTAAGTTTTTGAAATGCGGTAGTTATTTCTCGGCTGTAAAGCCAGATAATAAGAATCGCAAGTAATAGATTTTCTTTTGATTCTTCAAAGACGCATCATTCAAGCGTTAAATTTGTAGATATTTTCAAAAAATATATATACATCCCATGTAAGACGATAAGCTTTACGTAAAACTATTAAAAAACCTACCTCTAAAATAAAATAATTTAACTAATACGCATTATAAAGAATGGGACCCATGAGACGTCCTTGCGATACCCCAAGCGTAGGCGGGGTGTGGTGTATGACCGCTGTAGTAAATATATTGCTAACAGGGGTGTTAAAATAATTACCACTATCCGCGGTGTCATTTCTTTTAGAGCCATTAGTTAATTGTTTTTATTGTCTAGTTAATTTATCGAAAGCTTTTGTTTAGACGAAAACTAGTTTGTTCGAGTACTCAATAACGCGCAGTAATGGAGGCATTACGATATAATTTCGTATTGTTTTATCCTTTGTTCTTCCGAATAATACACAGAATTCAACGGTCAACATTTTATTATTATTAATAACATAATATGTTTATTTTATGCCTCATATAACCAAACGAGCATATTATGAATTTTCTGAAGGTAAGTGACAGACAAATTTAACTTTGCTTTTGTGACCAGAGATGACACAAAAAAACTAAGATACGTGATATATTTTATGTAAAAAAAAAATAAGTTTGTGGTGTAACTGAATCATAAAATTTGATGACATAATACAGAAAATTACTGAGCATTTCATTATTAAAATAGCTATACAGTCTATTTCCATGGCAGGCCTCTTTAAACGAACGACCGACAGTTTGTGGGCATAGTAGTTATAAATATAATAGGCGTGTTGAATTAACAATTCCAAAATTATATGTACTCTGGGGATAGCTTATCCCTCTTGTACAAACGATCATCTGTAGCCATAAGTAGATCAAAGATTAGTAACTTAATCTCACCCATATCTCTTGGTTTAGTAGAAAATATAAATACTAGTGAAATCACTGCATACTGTAACTTTATCATCATAAAATTAAAAGGATGATACTTCACAATGTTCCTTTTTTGGAACCTTTTGGGAGAGCCTACTTTATAGTTAAAAAAGGTCAAGATTACGAGGAAGGCGTGATGAAACACGCTCCCTTATACATATTTAAACACGTTCAGTGATATGATATGGATATCAGTATGCTTATTCAATAAGGCACTGTTGATAAGATATTAGAGTTTAAGTATGTTGTTTATTATTATTTTGAAATTGGCGTTTAGCCATGTGCAGATTTTAGAGGAATTATTACGATTAATATAATTGACTACTTTTTAGATATTTAACATTTCTTAATCCAAAAGGCAGAAAATAAACAGTCTACTAAGACCACCAAAACGTAGGGAAGAAAATAATACGAATTTTAATGATAGCGCGATTTAACCCCTTAACCTTTTCTATTTCTTTCATAGCTTTTTAAATATATACATTGCTCATTGGCAGTTATATAAATGAATATCTATCTACTAAGCAAAATAAAATTAAAAACACCTAATTTGCCTAAGAGCAGTAAACTCAATCTTTCCCTGCTGAGTCATCTAAAATCGATAAGGGGTCACTTGCTCTTTGCGGTCGTCTACTGTCTAGACGTCTCTGCGAGCGAAGGGGGATTTGTTTGCAATAGTTCTTATTCCAGAAATATATAACACAGGTTACTGGCAATGTACAGAACTTTTAGAGAAATAACTCCACCGTAGAATATTGGACAGGTAACAAACATTATAGCCTAAGCAAAGCTTTAATTGTTCTTAGGATTCATTGAAGAAATTATAAAACCAAAAGATTCCATGAAATCATGAATGTTAGAAGAAGAATGCTTAATTAAAGCAAACCAAACGAAATGAAGTCGGACGTTTACTTTTTGAAGCGTAACTGTGTGGATAATAATATTTATCGATATTTAGTCTAGATTTTAAGAGTATAATGTAGATGGACTATTTTATAATCATTCTGTTTTCTTTTTGATTTACATATTATTATAGGGTATAATACTTTTTTCTAGAGGCACAGTAAATTAAAACAAAATTCCGCTTAATACCCGAAAGGGTTCCTTTTCTTATACCCAAAAATACTTTTTAAAAATAAAATATGTAAGGTAATCTTTGCAAAAGATAACATTATCAATCAATCAACGCCTACTCCAATCACTATGCTGTGCCATTATAAACTCTATCCCAATATGTTAGGTAGGTATTGAAATGTTTGTTTTCATAGTTCAGTCATCTGGGCGGGTGTAATTAAATCTGTTTCGAAGACGCCGGTGATCGCATACACGCGGTTTGATATATAAATATCCGTTTGAACTATGAACGCAACGAATCCGCTTCCAATGTTTCGAAGGTTTTGTTTTGACCATTACTGTTTTGGTTAGTAAAATCATCGCCATCATTTCATCCGAAGTTTGGACATCTTCTTCGAAGCAATCATCTTTGAGATTCAGATCGTTGCCCGACACGCTGATCCAGTGCCCTTTCACAATACAGCAGGATGCACCAGGCCGGTGAGGTTATTTGCGAACTGACTACTGCGTTGGCCGCATATGGCCTTTACAGGTTCACCGGATAAGTGGCGAAAGCAGGTGGCTCTCAGCCTTAAACATTTACACTACGAGCCTAAGGGCGTCACAGGGTGGGACTCGAATCTCTGCTTGGGTATTATGGAAGGATATATTGTGTTCTGGCATTTGCTCGCGGTTTCACCTGCGCTGTATTCGGGATTACACAATTTCTTTTTAAGATGGAGGTTTATTTTGTTTTAAATAAGGCAGGTATTTACTTTGGCAAGCAAGCGTGTATACCGATATTTGACTTGGTTTGTATAGCAATCTGCGAAAAGTACCATATAAATTTAGATTGTGATAGGTTCAATAAGACTATGTAAAGACATAATAAAAAATCTAAATTGTCAAAGACATGTCTGCCATCATCATCTTTAAGATGAATTCAAGAAGCTTTATATCAACACATTTGTTGAATTAGACGATACTTCTAGCTCAGTAGACATGCTAAACGACGTCGTAAATCTAAAACGGTTCAAAACTACTTGTCACAGTGAATGAACAAAATATTTCAATTAAAATCACCGCACATCTTTTGAATGCTGGCAGCTTGTCAATACTCAACTATTTCTTCAAATAATGTATACAAATGACACGTAATATTAAGGCGTTAGTGATGTTACGGATATTCGTGTCCGTATCCGTGGGTTAAGAAAAAATCATATCCATATCTGTGACTTTTCCCGCGGTTCTCTTACGGATCTTTTCTTTACTAATTTACAATTTATAGACACTAAAACTAGAAATTTTTACGATGTACATACCATCACACAGTAAAATAATATATTACATTGTACAAATTTAACACTTTGCACATTCATTTGTAGTCACAAAATACTTTCAAATCACACTTACGAATTTATGTCATGACACTAATTATGACTGACGATATGTACGCGGCCCAGTGTAAGACTATACACAAATCAAAAGAAATACCCGCGCAATACAAGAAGAATCATGTCCTGGTGGTCGTTTTGGCAAAGTCTCAAAGATCTGTATCTGCAAATTTAGACAACAAATATCTGTATTCGGATCCGTATCCGCGGATCTGCATTTTCAGCGATTCGGCACATCACTTATAAGGCGTGCTTTGTTAGTTCAGTCAACTCATTGTAGCTGATTGATAACTATGCCAATGGCAAGGATATCTTTGTAAAGCACTGCCAAGTTTCACGTATCTGTGAATATATGTCGGCAATTTTCGTAAATTATGCCAAGAAAATGCTGGTAGACTATCATGGAAGGTGGAAAGATTATTCGCTCTTAGCAGGAGACAAGTTTATAAATAAAAACTGAGGGATCTAAAAGTGATTGACGACCCATGTGTTGTAATGGTTGAGATGTCGGATACAATACACCAAGGGTTCCGATTTTTCTCTAACTACTGCTTTTGGCCGCAGATGGCGAACGGGACTCGAACCTCGGCTTAGGGCGTCACGGGGAGGGCTAGGTAACCTTGTATAATATGCCTGTATATAAGGGATCCGATCCGTTTGATCACCGTGCACTACAAATTTGCAGTACATTTGTGTACGTGAAGATGTTTGTTTTTATTGACCTGGGCGTTTCTATGTGTAATATGTGTTTTATTTATGAGTGTACAAGAAAATGTATGCATGTAAGAAGTGTTTTTTATAAAATACAAAGTTACTTAACATTGAACAAAAATGCCGCTTAAGTTTAATTGACCTATTTTATAAATTTGACCTAAATGTTACCAAACTAAGATTAATCAACAATTTTATTGGGAAGTGTACTAAAATAAAAGACTAAAGACAACCCGGTTGATTAGTTCGACCTTGCAGTTTACCGATTAGATTCCCCCTTCTATTTATGTTCATCGCCGCATCATGATTCGGGATGCATGAAAGTACCTACTTGACTAGTATTTTTTTTATTTAGGCTTTTACTTTCGTCAATATCTACATATGAATTAGAAAATTTGGGTCCATAGGACGAAGTATTTTAATTTATTTTTCTATGTAACAAGTGTACAGGACGGTCAGGACGCTCTCCTGATACGCCTGTCCATGACAAAGTGGCATTGATTGAGACCAACAACTGATTGACAGCTATTCTCTATCAATTCCGCACTGCGCCCCGTCACCAGAGACGACAGATGTTAGGTCTGTTGCCCGGTAATTTTACTAGCTACAGTGCCCATCTCGAAACACAGAAGTGCAAAACACTTCTATTTCACGGGACGATACCTGGCACTCCGGTGGTACCTACCTACTACAGTGGTACACACATTCTAAAATCGCAAAAACTTCGGGTCCAACAATATTAACGAGCTTTTCGGATCACTCGAGAGCCTCGAGATTTTTTTCGATCACCTATCCTACGATCGACCATAGCGATAGTCTATTGACTTGACAATTTGACCTATTAGCTGCTTACCATCGTTTGTATCTTAAATTTCTATGGAAGTGTTCCTAGGTTATGGATTATTATTCTAAACAATTGCGATACTCTGCAAAAGGTCATAATCTATTACATATAATTAAAATTAGAGTCTCTGTTTGTAATATTGAAATTTTTTTTCATTATGCATATGAATACGGTACAATTGCTAAAATAAATTTTTGTCAGTCTGTCTGTTTGTTCCGGGTAGTCTCTGAAACGGTCGGGTGGATTTAGACGAAATTTTTTTTAGCAGGTAGCTGATGTAATGTGGAAAAACTTTTATTTTACAAAATACTTTTTATTTTAGGAAAATGAAGCAATATTTAATCGCGCGGCTTCCGCGCGTAGAGAGCTGCGCCCTTTTAGGTTATGTAATGGTAATATAATGTTATACTGCGGGTAACACCGCGAGGAACAGCTAGTAATCCATATAGCCCAAGCAATTTGGGTCAAAAAATGCATCGCACATGACACACGAGTCCGTCACGGTCAATTGAACAGCAAGTAACCCAAGGCCGTGGAATTATCTCGGTGATCTTTTATAGCCTATAGTGATCTACAAAACCTGTTCGTTACATATTGTGACGCCAATTAAAGAGACACTTTTGTTTCTGAGACCGCCAATGACGCCTTAAAGGGTCAGACATAATAGCTTTTCTATTGTGTTTGGTGTTCCCGGCAAGAGAAATCCGGCGAAATGGAGCCTTTTTTAGGTTCATTATAATTATTAGAATCATAAGTTGACGACCTATTTGGTGTTCGATCCCCGGGCAGTACAAACATTTGTGTGCATGAACATGTCTGTTTGTAATGGTCTGGTTGTTTTCTATGTATAAAATGTATGTATTTACGAAAAAAAATGTACATGTTTATCCGTTGTTTAGTACCTATAATACAGGCTTTACGCTTAACTCGCCCCGAGCTAAGCGTAGATGGCTCTGTGTGAATGTCAGTGGATAATTATTATTATAAGTTTCATTTGTTGAAAAACATTCGGGGAGACCTTTATCCTTTAGAGTACGATGCGTGGATATTGTTTTAGGTAGCTCTGGAAGGTTGAAGGCTATCTTTGCTTGCCCGGTGAAGCTGTGAAGGCCAATTGAGGCCAAAAGCGAAAAGTCGATCCAAAAATAATAAACTTTTGATATAATAAATTAAATAAATGAACATGGTTGTTCGCCATCATTATTAATTGGGAGTGTATTAAAATAAACTAATTGTATTTTATTATCATAATGTGTTTTCCCTAATATTATTAATATTCCTGATAATGTAATTAATGCGAAAGCTTGTTAGAATTTAACATTTGTATATACTTTCTACTCTTTTAGGTAAAAACAATTAAATAGAACTATGGCATTTAAGTAGCTACTAGGTACCTACCAACGATAATATTTAACATAATGCTTGGGAAATGTAAGAGATGCCTTATCCGAAGTTGATTTCCGTTAATCAGGGTTTTTCAGTTTTATATCGAAAAATTGAGCTGGTCACTTAACGGCGTTTTAGTGGACGGCAGTACTAATAGACCACCTTACAACCCTTGGCCCAAGTATCATGTTAAATATTATCGTAGGTACGTGCCTAGTAGTTACTAAAATGCTACGGTTATTTAACATTACGTGTTACAAAAGGTTACGTTGCATTTAAAAGTAAATGCCTGTTATTAAGTATGCTAATATTGGTTCTATTACACATAGAGGCAAACAAAGGCAGTATGACTGTTTTAGAAGTATGTGATAAACCTATTCGGCCTTATTACAAAAAAGTGATTTAGAACTGGTTTAAACCTGGACTAACTGATCTTGTATTGTTACGGTATTAAAGTTAATACCAGGCTTAAAATGTGATCTTATTACAAAACGTAGACCAATCATTGACTAGGTAAACCAAAGATAGTCCCTGTTCTAAGTTTTCGTTCATTCTTTTATAATGACTTCGCTCAGTACGACATTCCGTTTCTCTTAACGTTGCAATCAACTTTGTACTTTTGAGGCTATAAATATTATTTACAAATAAAACAACAAATTTTAAAGCAATATTTCTTCTTTTAAGTCCCAATCCGTCAAACAAGTTATAGTTTTGTTTAAAATAATGATATATTTTTATTGATTCCTATGACACAAGCGTAGTTAGCGCGTACTTTGAAAAGTAATTGACTGTCAAGAAAGAGCTCTATTGTTCCTATAAAATACCATGCAAATAAATAAAGGAATTATTGTTATATTGTGTTAATAATGTTGTACTGACTCGAAGTATTACTATTTTGTGACTCTGTATGAGAAGTCGTGGGTTAAAATTGTGAAAATAAGTCGGAAACAGCAGAAAAAAAGTAAGATGAAAAATGTCGAGGTCTAAAGAAAAAGCAATGATATTCTCTATATTTCATCATTGAGAAACAGCAGTAAAATATTGTGTAACTACAAGCGATGCAAAGTTCCATTTCACTGCAATTTTGATAAACAATCACAAAAAAATTACATAATTGTATTAAAAACTGAAGAGTGGAAGAATATATCAATCAAGTAAGTTTTATATATACTTATTGCTTTACCTATCAGGTAGTGAAACATATGATTTCTTTATAATTTAAATGCAATTGAAGTTCAAATATTTCACAATAGTAAATGTACATTGACTCAAGTCTTGATTTTTTTACATAATAGTAAACTCGAAATCTTGTTAAAGTATAGAATTCAAACATATTTAATATAACAGATTTGAAACATGTAATAAACGTAAATTATCTTTAATTGTAGATTCCACTTATCATGGTGGCTAAAGCAAAACATATGTTTGTAGACTGGCCATTATGAAGGAACTAAGGAATACATTTGTTAAATGAGTTAATTCCAGTATCAACTGGATATAAAAAGCAAGGTGAATAGTCAAATAAAATGAAAGTAAAAACTTGGGATGAAATATTATATTTTATGTAACACAAATATAGTAGGGGTACAGAGAGACCCAAAATTAAAATGATAATAAACAATACAATTGTTTATATGTATATAGAAATTATCTAATAACTTTGACAAGCATTCTTAAAAAATCATACTTTCTTGCCCATACCAACTTTACATACTTATATCACTATTGTTTTTAAAATCACATTTTTTTTCAGTAATGAGTTCAAGAAAAGGCAGCTTGAAATGGTGGAAGTGGAGTGGAACTGATGTTAAATGTTAAAATTGATTTAATTTTAATTAGAAATAGTATTGTTATAAATGTTATAATGTGACAAAAAAGATTATTAAATAAAATGTTGGAATAAAAATGTTTTGTTATTTATAAATATTGATGTATCAGCAAGAGAAAAAATAAACAAGTCTCATGTAATATCCTTTTCTTTTATTAAATATCAGACTACCATCAGCATACATTTTCATCTCCGATATGAGCACAGTTAATTGCACCATTTACATTTTTAAAAATACAATACCGTTGTATTTTCTTGTTTTTTTTTCAGTTCCTTTCTGTCCATTTAAAGTGACACGTTTTTTGCCACTATTTCCATATCTTACTGATCAGTTGTACTATAAAAGCACGCCATGTACCTATATCGGCTGCATCATCATGAATCTAATGAAAATTAAGCAAATATTTAAATTTCTAGATAAACTGACATGTATTCAATTACTTTATGGCGAGCCCATTTGGGTATCAAAGGCCATTCATGGGAGTCTTTGGTGAAATGGTCATGTAAAACATCAACAATTGTTTTGGCAAAACGTTTCGTAATTCTTTAATATGGCGCTGCACGTAATTCAAATTCAATACGCCGAGAGGTCTCTTATATACCTTAATCTTAAAAACCATTAAATCGACATAATTGATGATCGTAAACTAAATACAATGTTACAAAAAATCTAAGTATAACCTCAAAACAAAGTTAGTCCACTGTTAAACTAGGTGTCACACGGGTTTAAATTTAGCACCACAGATAGTCCGAACCTAAGCGTTAAACCTCATTTTGTAATAAGGATTTTTTTAGTCCATGGCTTAAACCAAGTTTAATCCCAGTACTACATTTAGTCCACGTTTTGGAATAAGGCGGATTTTGTTCAGATTACAAAACAAGGAAATGCGTTTACGTTTTGAAATGTAGAAAGATTATTGAATATATTAAACCACGAATGTTAATGCAAATGTAGGAAATTTTTACCAACATTTAATGGTAGTCATTAACAATTATAAAACCTAACCATATCAGAAAATATTTTTTCGATATAATAAGTTTTTGTGATACGTTCGATCTTTGACGACCGTACAAAACACAAAGTTTTCGCCATACTAATAACTACTTTTTCGCTGTTTCGTCGGTCGGAAGCCCTTTTTTTTCGTCGCCCTATATTGTTTCAGCACTTTTGATACATATAATCTTTTGTTGGTTATTGAATCTATCGCTTTTAAACTCCCTCAATAGCCCCATTCCTAAAACTAACCTACCTGGAAGAGATCGCTTGCAGCGATAAGGCCGCCTTTCCACACAGTATTGTAAATGTTACTCTTCATGTTATTTTTTACTTGTGCGCAATGAAGTGTTTTACTACTACTAAGGTGGAAACACTGTTGTTGGACGCAGATGGCCTTTACAGCTTTTGGGCAAGTGGCGAGCGCAGACGGTTCTCAGCTTTAATAATTACACATCGAGCCTGAATGCTTCTCTGAGCGGGACTCGAACCTTGTCTTAGGACAAATGGGGGATATCAGCTGCGAGTACACTACCATCACATCACATCTACCTGTAGATCTTCGTACAAAAACCTGAGGGCGTTCTCGAAATGACGCTGAAACTGGCAGATAATTGTAACAGAAAAAACAGTCACGGACGAAAAATACTCGGTGCCAAAATATGATGTTTACATTTATAACCTTTGACTGCAACATGCAAATATTTCAAATATTTTTTAACATATTCTATTCAATTCTTGTAGAGTTACCTTTACACATGTTTAAAGCTAAATAAAAAACCACCTTTCTAAAAAAGGGAACTATAGTATTGACGAATATTTATGTGATAAAAATCCATGTTCTTAAACTGCTCAGCTACTTCAGTATTTATAAAAATCTATACATTAAAATCATGTTTAAAAAAGTCTGTTCTGGTGAGTTTCTTGGGTGTTTCTTCTCAACAGCAAAGCGCCGAAGTGCTTTTTTCCAAGTATCAAAATTCATTCTTGTGCTTTATTTGTATTTTAAATGTTTTTTTTTGTTTTTTTTCGTACGTTCATAAGTGCTTTTGTAAGCCTAATCTGATTAAATGAATTTGATTTTGATTTTTGATTCAGGGAACTAGTCCTTTTTCGACCCGGGCCAACACATTTTCTCCTGTTTCAGCTTCATCGTTCTCGAACTGGACTCGTAACTCGGCTTAGCACATTGCGGGGACAACCCAACGAGTGTGTACACTTGCATCAACCTCCAANTACCTATTTTGTTCAGATTACAAAACAAGGAAATGCGTTTACGTTTTGAAATGTAGAAAGATTATTGAATATATTCAACCACGAATGTTAATGCAAAATGTAGGAAATGTTTACCAACATTTAATGGTAGTCATTAACAATTATAAAACCTAACTATATCAGAAAATATTTTTTCGATATGATAAGTTTTTGTGATACGTTCGATCTTTGACGACCGTACAAAACACAAAGTTTTCGCCATACTAATAACTACTTTTTCGCTGTTTCGTCGGTCGGAAGCCCTTTTTTTCGTCGCCCTATATTGTTTCAGCACTTTTGATACATATAATCTTTTGTTGGTTATTGAATCTATCGCTTTTAAACTCCCTCAATAGCCCCATTCCTAAAACTAACCTACCTGGAAGAGATCGCTTGCAGCGATAAGGCCGCCTTTCCACACAGTATTGTAAATGTTACTCTTCATGTTTATTTTTTACTTGTGCGCAATGAAGTGTTTTACTACTACTAAGGTGGAAACACTGTTGTTGGACGCAGATGGCCTTTACAGCTTTTGGGCAAGTGGCGAGCGCAGACGGTTCTCAGCTTTAATAATTACACATCGAGCCTGAATGCTTCTCTGAGCGGGACTCGAACCTTGTCTTAGGACAAATCGGGGATATCGGCTGCGAGTACACTACCATCACATCACATCTACCTGTAAATCTTCGTACAAAAACCTGAGGGCGTTCTCGAAATGACGCTGAAACTGGCAGATAATTGTAGCAGAAAAAACGCAATAGTCACGGACGAAAAATACTCGGTGCCAAAATATGATGTTTACATTTATAACCTTTGACTGCAACATGCAAATATTTCAAATATTTTTTGAACATATTCTATTCAATTCTTGTAGAGTTACCTTTACACATGTTTAAAGCTAGAATAAAAAACCACCTTTCTAAAAAAGGGTACTATACTATTGACGAATATTTATGTGATAAAAATCCATGGTCTTAAACTGCTCAGCTACTTCAGTATTTATAAAATATCTATACATTAAAATCATTGTTTAAAAAAGTCTGTTCTGGTGAGTTTTCTTGGGTGTTTCTTTCTCAACAGGCCAAAGCGCCGAAGCGCTTTTTTCCAAGTATCAAAATTCATTCTTGTGCTTTACTTTGGTATTTTAAATGTATTTTTTTATTGTATTTTTCATACGTTCATAAGTGCTTTTTGTAAGCCTAATCTGATTAAATGAATTTTGATTTTTGATTCAGGGAACTAGTCCTTTTTCGACCCGGGCCAACACGTTTTCTCTGCCTGTTTCAGCTTCATCGTTCTCGAACTGGACTCGTACCTCGGCTTAGCACATTGCGGGGACACCCAACGAGTATGTACACTTGCATCAACCTCCAATACTTCGTACTTAATGTTCTGCCCACGTAAATATTCTACTAAATTTTTAATATTGCAGCATATTCAATATCAATCTTTAATCATCTCAACGACACCGCATGGTCTCCGCCAAATAAGCTATTGAACTGCGTGGGCTGGGTTAATAACAGGTACAAAATAATACACCCACACGCCAAAACAAAAGGAACATACATCGAAACATCCTTGACAGTGTTTGTAGTAGGCATATACTTGGTAACATGCAATTTATAACAAATAAATATACACATAAATTAACATGAAAATGCATAAATAAAAACCTAGGTAGTAGTAGGAGTAGATATAGCCAAGGTAGGGTCTCTTGTATATATCATCAACTATATTATCATCGTCGTTGAGCGTCGGTGGCTCAATGGTGTGGACTGTCGCCTCCCTACCGGGAGGGCTGAGGTTCAAATCCCGACACGTACCAATGTGTTTTCGAATTTTCGAAAATATATGTACGTTATCCGACGCTCTTAGATGATGGATATTATCATCATATCAGCTACAAGATGTCAACTGCTTCAAGTCATAATCATCATTATTAGCTCATTAAACGTCCCCACCGAGGGGCACGAGCCTACGCGTATAGGGTGATTAGGCCTTAGTCGTCCACGCGGGCCCAGTGCGGATTGGAGGACTTCACACACAACCTTCGAATCTATTTGCAGGTGTGCATGAAGGTTTCCTCACGATGTTTTCCTTCACCGTAAGAGCGTGGGATAACGTACATATATTTTCGAAAATTCGAAAGCACATTGGTACGTGTCGAGATTTGAACCTCAGCCCTCTCGGTAGGAAGGCGACAGTCCACACCATTGAGCCACCGACGCAATATTATAATAATATTGTTTTAATGGCTCGCGGTAAGCCCCAGGTCAGAAGCTATCTGCATCCCCACCTACAGACAGTGTTCTTAAGCTTATTCCATCTGTTAAGGTGGCCATCCTATGTTGCATTTGCTACTATGTTCTAAACCTTATCCTTTAGGTCAAAGTATGTAATCTACCTTATAAGTACTACCAAAGCTATCACCTTAAACTTTTCATGATAACTAAAATCAGATATTAAGAAATAAGAATTATGAGAAAAAAAATACAAAAAGTTTTCTAAGTTTCTGAAAATGGTGTTAGCAAAGAACAGTTGCTACAGTTTTTTATTACCATTTTTAATCATTGGCATATTTAAGTGGCATGTATCCAGGAACGATCTTATGTATCACACAATATGTTTTATTGTCATGCAAGGAAACCAACAAAAATTATGAACACAATATTTAGCACAAAAACCAATGATAAAAGAGTTATCTTGGTAAACACATGAAAATCAACAATAACTCATAATTACATAATAATATGCCCGTTCTTTGTTCCCCAACCTCCTGTCTATGGATATCTAGAAATGTTAATATTTCATTATTATTTGATTAAGCTTGACAGACAGCTTCAAATTATTCATTGCCGAGATCCCACTTTCTCTGAACCACTGGTAAATTCATAAAAAATAATTGACAATTCAAAAGTATTGAGAAATATTATTAAAAAAGGTAAATATTTTGAGTTTCAGGCTGTCACTAAAAATCAGCAGTTTGCTTTTAGTAAACTATTGCCCTGACCTAACCTGTCTTTCGTATTGCTTCGCAACAAATACAACCCTAATGGATATTAAGTAATTAATTAAGTTTTTCTTATACACCTAGAAATCGGATTGCTCAGTAACATTTTATTCAATGATGTAAAAAAGTATGGATTTGTGATATACTCACAAAACAATCGAAAAAAGTGTTCCAAATGCAGTGACAGCACACATACACATATTTCGAAATTTGAACACATTTACCCAAACAAAAGAGTATAAACTGCACTCTCTTTGGCAGTTCGTTTTGAGGCACAGATGGCGTATCTACCTTTATATATACAGAACATCATTGATTTTATTTTAATTTAAATTCTTAAGCAACAAATAACATACCACTTTGTAGTTCTTAATGCTCGGCAAGAACCTCTTCTGTTCGACCTCCTTCTTCTGGAACACCTCATTGATGATGTTCCCAAGAGCTTGGGCTCCATATTGGAGGAGGGCCTGGCCACCTTGGTTCAGAAGCTGTTTGCCAGCACCTTGTAATAGCGCGCCAAAATCGGCGCCGCCATTTTGACCCATAGCACTAACACTCACACTACACTATTCACAAGTCTCATTCTATGCTAGGACATTTTTTTATGCTAAAAAAGAGGTTTTATGTCATTATTTTGTGGTTGTACATTGGTATTTTATTGAGGTGCTGTGTGTTAATAATACACTTATAAAAACAAAGTATAAAACTAGCCTGCTTTAGAAATACTAAAAAGGACAGAGGGACCGAATACACAGTTTTCCCATAATAATGTTAACACTACAACTAATGTTGTGGAAATTGCACAGAGGTCAGTTAGTCAGTAACTACAATTATATACCAGTGACATCATGTCTTGCTCACTGTATAAAGTGCTAATTATCCAATCTTGTTTTTTTTATTTAGTAGGAAGTTATTTATGACTTCAAATTCTTAATTATTTGTAAATGAAAAATGAAAAATGAAAAGTGTTTATTCAGTTTAGTCCTTAAAGACACTTATGAATGTCAATTGAAGCTACCACTGGTTCGGGAGGTAGTTTTCCACTGAAAAGAAACACAGCAAAGAAACTCAGTAGTTACTCTTTTTTGTGTTGAATACAGATTCATTTGTAATCAAATAATTATATAAAGCAAATTATTTTTCAATTTTATCGTATTATGTATTGGTAAAAATATATAATCTACAAAAGTACTATTAAGTTAAGTAATAATTTAAATAGATGACAACAAAAAAAAAACAAAAGTAGTGCAGCGTGGAAATCAACATGTCCATGAGTTTTTATCATTTATATAATCTTCAACACTATAGTAAGCTTTTTTATTAAAATAGACTTTACATGAGACTTAAACTTATGCAGGGGAAATCAATTACATTTTGTGGTAGCTTATTAAATATTTTAATGCTTAATCCCACAAATGAGTTCCAACCTTATGCAATCTAAGATTTGGAACGGCAAGTTTGTTTGTTCCTAGTGTTCAAACTATGATTATCTGACTTTTTTGAAAATACATGTAAATTTTTGTGTACATAGATGACGCAGTCTGGAATGTACTGAGACGGTAATGTTAAAATATTTATTTGTTTAAATATTCCCTTAGTGAGTCACGTGATTTAAGGCCGTATATGGCACGATGGATCTTTTCTGCAATACAAAAATTGTTTGTAGATCAGCAGAGACCCCCGCAAAAGTAGACCATAAGACATCACGCTGTGAAAATAGCTAAATACACAAGTCTGCAGTCTCAATATCAGTGAGACTTCTTATCTTCCTTACAGCATATGCAGCGGACTAAGCTTCCTGCCAAAGCCGCAATATGGGGACCCACTGCAATTTTGCGTCTAATTTTATACCAGGAAAACGGTTGAATTTATTACTTCCATGGGTCCTTCATCCAAAGTGATGAAAGTATCTACCTGCCTTACATTAGGCATTGTGAACTTATTACATTTGGTTTTCTTAGAGTTAAGAAGTAAATTATTGGTCGTAAACCAATGTAATACCTGAGAAAGTGTATGAAAACGAACAGATTTATATTATTTAATGTTTTGGTGGAATACACCTGAATGTACTCTGACTGTACTTTATTAATTTTAGAGTAAATATGTATTATTTACACAAGAACTATTTGTACAATTGTTTGTAATTACTGAATACATTTTTGAATAACTTAAATTTCAATATTTTTTTAGGTATTTCCATTCATAATCTTCGTTCTTATTTATTTAAATGCTTATATATAAAAATGGGCAATAGTGAAACATAAATAGGTCAGTAGATCAATTTCAGTAAGCAGCGAAGTTAAAAACATCTGTAATTTAAAACTGGCAGTCCCTGAACAGTACAATTTAGTTGTTGACGAAATAGTAACTCCGCAGTTATTTTTTGACCAAAATATATGAGGTCATAGGTAGAAGTAGTCATTTTTGGTGATTTGTTTTATCGTAAAAAAATAAAATACTATATGAAATTTTTTATAGTCTTTTGAAAACACAGCACCACAACACAAAAACCAATATAAACACACAAACACTAACATTTACTAAGTTTTTCAAAAGAATTTCAAAGATACGACTATACCGTAAAAATATCTCACGAAAATTGACATTTGAATAGCCGTCCAAATCGCAGAGCAGTGTGTTGTATTTATAGAACTTTGGTGCGCTGTCTTTTCATTTAGCCGGATTATAACCCACAGATTCCGCGACCACTACTGCATGACGTAAGCCGCTAGACAAGCCTCTAATGTACAAAAGATGTTATAATGGAGTAGGTATCTAGAATTTTAACTAAGCATAATATTTTTAACATAGTAATTTTACCGTACCGTGTAATTTGAACGTTTTTTTATATTTTGTAGTTCATGCGAGTTCGGCTTAACGGAATAAATCTAACATCTTTTAGAATAAGTGGTGATTTTTTTATTCCAATATGTATAGATGAAAACATGGCTCATCATCAGCTCAATACAGGTCTCGTCCACCGAAGGGCACGAGCCTATCCACATAGGAAGGCCTTAGTCGTCCACGCGGGACATGTGTGGATTGGCCGACTTCACGCACAAGCTTAGAATCTCTTCGCAGGCGTGCGTAGTTTCGCGATGTTTTCCTTCCGTGAAGAGAGAGAGAGAGAGAGTAAACGTACATATAATTGTGAAAATACAATGGCAGTATTGGCACGTGGCGGGATTTGAATTCGAACCCTCCAGATCGGAAGTCAATAGTCTAAACCAATCAGCCACCGAAACTCATATGAATAAAAACATGACGCTACGTAAACATGGATTTTAGTCTAAATATGTACTAACAGCTGCTTTCTCACAACTAACGTATATTAATAACTTAGCAATAAAAACGTAATTTGATACCTTAATTTAAATAACATCAGTCAGTTCTAGAATTACTGAATGGCTGCAATCTTTCAAATTCCACACAATTGTATTCAATACTGATTACTATTCATATGGCAGGTCTAATTTGCATTTGATTCATGCTTTTTAGCATGCAGTTCGTTTGTTGAGGCTGACGATAGCTGCAGAACCAAAGGTTACAGCGTGCTAAAACAAGCGATAAACCTTTTATAGCGGGTGATATAGACAGTTTTATTAATGATAAAACTAGACCTACAGACATCCAATAACAGCTGAAAAAAGCTCTCCCGATAGTGAAATTACCGGGTATAAGACAATGATGTATAAAAGTATGGATTCGTGATATGCTCACAATGCACACATACACATATTTCGAATTTCGAACACATTTACCTAAACAAAAGAGTACAAACTGTACTCTCTTCAGCGGTTCGTTTTTGAGGCATGGATGGCGTATCTACCTTTATATATAAAGAATACCATTGGTACAAGAGACCTAACATCTGTTGTCTCTGGTGTCGGGCACAGTGTGGCATTGACGGAGAAATCGGAGAATAATAACTGTCTATCAGTTGTTGGCCTCCCTCAATGCCGCTCTGTCATGGTCAGGCGTATCACTTACCATCAGGTGAGCGTCCGTCCTAATTGTCCTGTACACTAATAACATAAAAAAATGTATGCTGGGTCATCTTACACAGTAACTTTAAATCTCCATATCATCTTGTCTGTCACGGCATCTCTAGTGATAATAGATTTTCTATTGTGTCTCGATTCGTCAGAGTTGAACGAATATACAAGAGATCAACTTCTTTATGATCTTTGGAATCACTAGTGGACTAAGAGTGAGTTCTCAGCTTGCTTACTTATTTTTTATAAGGTGACATAAAATGAGCACCGTAAGGAGATAGAACTAGGAATATTTATTAACATATAAGTATGAAACATGAGGTTACCTACGTTTGCCGGAATTACGCAAGACATTTAACCTACTTGCCGAGGCATTTCCTTAAAAAGAATTGCTGAAAACCAGTTGTCCGAAATCGAGATTTAACGATTGTTCGCCAAGGATAACCATTGATAATTATATATATGGATGTGTAAAGTTGATAAAAAAAAATCTTGCAAGGTTTTACGATATACTGTATAATGCTATCTTGATTTAAAACATATAAGTACCTACTAAATGCTTTCACTCGCTTATTATGACGGGGGACTTCATTGCGAGCCTCTTTAGCTTCGTCCCTGTTTGGGTAACCGGTGTATAGATACTAGCATTTATCTTTAAACATACACTAGGTTACCCTTTCCTACTAGCAAGACGTTAGGCTTAGCTTAGGCTCGCCCTTAGGCTCGCTACGTTTACGGCATGTGGCTGAGAGTGGCATCCACGAAAGGGAAGGAAAAGCCTAAGCTAATTGTCGCAACAATTCGACGTCATCCACAGCTGAATGAAGACCTCCCCTAATGATTTCCACGAGAACTAATCCCTAGTAGAAATCCAATCCGACACATTTATGAGTTCAATGGGAAATAGTACTTAGCATAATAAACAAAGAAGTTACAACACTCCATGGTCTGCCGAGTGGGATGACTAATTCTAGCGTGTAATCTAATCTCTAGATGGTGCATTTTAATGAGGCTGTACTACACTCATACACAAGTATGAGAGATATGCAGTGCAGTTACTGTGACGTCATTGATAGTGAGTAGTCACCTTATCACTAGTTTGTTACAATTTTTTTTATTGGGACTGCTGTTCCGCCTGCCTTTGAGTTATGGTTAAAGTTACCAAAAAGCTTAAATAAACAGTAAACTAACTAGATACACCTATCCTATCCTATTCAACCTATCGCAGTCCACTGCTCGACATAGGTCTCCCCCATTTCGCGCCAGATATCCCGGTCCTCCGCTTTCCTCATCCAGCCTCCACCAGCGACCTTTCGCAAGTCATCGGTCCATCGGGCCGGAGGGCGTCCTACGCTACGCTTGCCGAGACGCGGTCTCCACTCCAGAACTCGTCTGCTCCAACGGCCATCGGTTCTGCGACATACGTGACCAGCCCACTGCCACTTCAACTTGCTGATCCGGCGGGCTATGTCGGTAACTTTAGTTCTCTTACGGATTAAATCATTTCTGATCTTATCCCTAAGAGAGACCCCGAGCATAGCTCGCTCCATAGATACACAATCACGAAGAAATATCAACCAAAAAATATCCGAGCCGCTTGACACATACGTTGACTTATTGTCATGTTTATGTCATAAAATTATGTATTAAAATTTTGACCTTAATCCGTCATTAAAAGGGTAGAAATTCAAAAGCATACTACTGTGAGACTATGACATGTAGCGATCGACGTGGTTATGAATGAAAATTCTGCCTAAACTGATGGGCATAATTTTGCCACGGACACTTTTTGATATTGTGCATATAATTATTTAATTGTTTATCTAAACCAAAATACTATCACGTATCACGAATTCACGACAATATATTTTAGAGAGCCAAGCTTCGGCACGAATTAAAGGTGGTGGGTTGTGGTGCCGCTTCCCCAAATTTTCTTTTTAAAGTTGCCAACGCTCTCGTAGCTCTTGCCAATGATATTCTATTTATATAAAGGTATATACGCCATCCGTGCCTCAAAAACGAACCGACGAAAAGAGTACAGTTTGTACTCTTTTATTTAGGTAAATGTACGCTCATTCGAAACATGTATATGTGTGCTGTCACTGCATTCGGAACACTTTTTTCGATTGTTTGTGAGCATATCACGAATCTATACTTTTTTACATCATTGGCAGAGTCAAGTGATTCGTAAGTGCGATATCATTTACCATAATTATCAGAGTAATCATCTTCTAGTTTGCCATTCCGTGAAATAATAATAATTAAGAGTACACATAATAAAACAAGATACGAAACGTAAGATGATATTTGTAGGCGTACGCTTACGGGTGCTATAATTATGGTTAACATGAGACGATGGGATCAGTGTACAAAGCTCTTGAATTAAATGATCTTGCTGAAGGTTAATTTTCGGTTCCTATAGTATTATAAGTAATAATGACGACTCATTTGGTGTTGCGGTTGAGAGGTCGACTGCAACACCAAGGGTTGCGGGTTCGATCCCGGGTAGTACTATTTTTTTGTGTGCATGAACATGTCTGTTTGTAATGGTCTGGGTGTTTTCTATGTATAATATGTATGTTATCAGTTGTTTAGTACCAATTATACAGGCTTCACGCTTCATTTGGGGCTAGATGGCGCTGGGAGAATGTCAGTGGATATTTATTTATTTATAGGTTTCAGTTTTGGGTAGTCAGTAAAGGAAGATTTAGATGCACAGTTTTAGGAATAAGGAAACGTTATAACGTACATACCGTTAACACATGTGATAGTTGGAATCATGCTTATACCACTGAAGGCAAAACTATTTATAACCGAACACCAAGCAATGTTATATTCTCCCGTGTAATATCGTACGGCTTCTTTAAGAGGTAGCTGAAGGTATACAATTTTATGAAAATTATAAAATGCCGGGACCGAACGACCGTAGCACGATTTTTCTTTTCAGGCAATCGGACAATAATAATATTCAATTAAAATTGTACGATGCATATGTAAAAAAATATTACATTATGATAAGAAAGCCATATGGGTTTGGAGTGTTTACGCGGTGTTGAAGCATATTTAGAATTGTCCTCTATCGAAAACAATAATGGACATACCACGATTGTGAGTGTGTACAATATCTTTAAAATAATGAACCGTTATTAAAGTCTGTACTGCATGTTTGCATATCATTATATTTTTTTCGGGGAGGTGTTCACTGAATGCATACTCAATTAACCTTCACAGCTTTACCGGGATATTGGCGAGCGCAGATGGAAATAAAGAAAAAATATTTGATGGCAGATTGCTCACAGCAATAAAAATGTTCTATCATTAATTCATAATAGTACATATCTACTATAAAAAAATTAGTATCGGTCCTCGCCATAAGGAGAGCCAAGCTTTTCTGTTATGTGAGAAAAGTGACCCAGCACGAGTTGGTGACGCGAATAGGGACTTGCCGAACCTGTAGGAGGTTGCAATGGTAGCCCACGGGACTTCGACTTTGAAGTATTATTTGTAGCAGAATGCACATGCTTAATAGTGTTTATACCACAGACATCCGAATATACAATTAGACTGGACAAGCCGCCAAGTTTATAGGCAGTCCCAGTGTCGCAATTTCTTTTCGGTTCTTACCTGTGAAAAGTTATTATATTTCTTGGTAAATTTACTGATTCATTGCGATGATGGCATGTTACAATTGCACAGGATGGCATTTTGGAAAAAAGGTAATTTCTTCTTGCGTCTTAACTCGTCTCACAGAGCGTAAACTGGCAGCCAGTGTATGCTCGTTGAGCTTACATTTGTCGCACTTAAAAACGCGGCTTGCCCCATCTCCTGTATTGGGAAATCTGTGGTTTATACCATAATTAATCAGCTTAAATAAACAATAAAATAACTAGATGCCCAATCACGAAGAAACGTCAACAAAAAACCCGAGCCGCACTACATATAGTATTGTTATATTTATAACACAAAAATATTAATTTAAATTTTGACATTTACGCGTCACTGAAAGGGTAAGAAATCTAGTGCCTCTGAGCAGTGCCGGATTAAGACTACTCGGGGCCCTAAGCAATCCACACTTGTGGGGCCCCCCTGTCAGTATGTCAACAGGAATTAGTAGCATAGCGCAGTAGTTGACAACATAGGTAATGATTTTTCACTTTGTGAGTGTTAGTTTTGTCAGTTAGGTTAGGACATTGCAGGCTTTATCACCTGTTTCTCCTAAAAAAAAGACGATTCCGTGCTTCGGAGGGCACGTTTAGCCGTCGGTCCCGGCCGCCTTCGAATTGTCGTTAGTCAAAAACCGCGTCAAAGGCCGTGAAGCGGTTTCAAAACTCTGAAACAGGGACTTGTGTGGGGTCAGTCCACTCGCTAAGAAAAAGAACAAGAATTTGTCTTTAAAAAAACCTACACGATTAAAAAAAACAAGAGTAACATACTCGAATCCGCGCACTGCGAAAAAAACGCAAGTCGATTTTGCATGAAATTATTTTTCACAAAACATAATCGCAGTGCGCGCATAGGTTACTATTGAAAAACATTAGTATTTTTGTAAAATAAGATGAAAATATAATAAACGTACCTTGGAAGTGGAGTAGGTGCCAGAAAAACAAAAACTAAAGTACCTATATTTAATTATTTACAAAAAAAATGCGCCTTGCGGCTTTTTCGGGCATTCACTCATGATGATTTCCCAGTAAACCTTCTGTTCATTTTTTTTGTGCTTCGTCGGGGGCCCCCCTGGACGTGGGGCCCTAAGCTAGTGCTTAATTTGCTTAAGGGTTAATCCAGGACTGCCTCTGAGTCAAAAGCACGAGCATACTATAATGACATGTGAAACTGAATGAAAATTCTGCCCAACCGACGCGATGGGTAGAATTTTGCCGCAGATACTTTTTTAGGGAAATTGTGCATCCAGTTATTTTATTGTTCATCTTAGCTTCTCAGTTATAAGCGGAA
>PQWD01004074.1:0-29193 GCA_019425675.1 Leucinodes orbonalis
ATACAATATGGTTATTAGCATATTTTATTTATTCTGCAGTCCGCTGAAGTGTTTACGTTTAATATTAATATTGTGCACTCTTCATTTCGTTAGGTGAAGTTAGATAAGAATATATTGGGTGCGTTACGTGACTACGAAAGTAACAACGATTACACAAAACTTAAGTTCACCATTACGAATCACGTTAAGAATGCACGCTACCACGAAAAGTTACAACGAAACCACGCAATTACGATAACGAAACTGAATTTACTATAACAATGAATTGATAACGATTGCCGTCACAACCAGGAGAATGGAATCGCATTTTGAAAAGATAGGGCGCTAATTTTTGCAGTCATCAGACGACGACATAAGGTTTGCGCTGTGAAAAAGATATCAGATTTCATATGGAGCCAAGCTTCTGTATCTACACGACATATTCTCAGACAATTCTACATATCAGTAATTCTATGGTTGGCTGTTTCGGTACTTGTCTTAGATCAGAAACTCACATTCGCATCACTCGAAGAGCGTACTTTGTATATAATATGCCATATATATTAAGTTGTTGAGTAAGGGTCGGTAGAGTGTTGGTCGTGTAGATGCAGAAATTTGGCTCGACATGAAATGATATCATTTTCACAGCGCAAAATTTAAATGGTTCTTCGCAACATTTCATGAAATGTTTTGGTTGGATTAACTTTTACATTTTGAAATATAATATGATCATATTTTATTTTGCGGAATTTATCCGATGTACGTTTGTTTTCAATTAATTATTAAAAGTAAATTAGAGGTTCCGTTATTCGTAATCGCGTGGTTTCATTGTAACGTTTTTCGTGGTAGCGCGCATTCGTAGTAACGTGATTCGTAATGGTGAACTAACGTTGTTTTGTAATTCGTTGTTACGTTTTTCGTAATCACGTAACGCACCCGAATATATTTTTATGTATATCTAGAGATTCAATTGTTTTGTTTTAGTTTGATCCTTCTTTGTTTTCAACGAGTGAGACCATCTTATAAAATAAAAAAAAATGATTAAGAATGAAACTAAATTTAGGATAGACGTTTCCAAAACGGCGTTCCTTAAATTGAATTCAAGGACAAGTTGATTTTGACTTGAAAGGATATCAAAGTAACAGAGTCAAAGTTTTTATTAGAAATTGCGCCAGTGGGAATAATTTCATCAATAAAAAGTATTACGTTCCATTTGTATGATCCGTGACACGAAATTAGATTAAAAGTCCTTTGAAACAAAAAATATTTCGTACATTCTATTTCAAACTAAATTGATTTAAATAAGTAAAAGGCTACACGACTCCCATTTATTATAAGTTAGTAAAAAAGTTATTTAATAAAAAAAACAATATTGAGTTCCAGTATTTTATAAGCGGAAAAATTAATATCTAATTATTAAAACAGTGTTCTAGGAATGGATACAAGTTGTTTTATTCCGGTGGATGATTTGAGTGTATTTTATTCCTATGATAGTTTCAATTTAAAACTAAGTCAAATTATTGCAATGTATTCCATCATTAAAGCTCTATAATTGTTTTTTTTTTCAAACAGTTCTAAAGGAAATACATTTCATGACGTAACTATTTAGATAAACTTGGTTTACTAGTCTGTGGCTAATAATAGGATCTACAATGATATCTCGGCGAAGTATAATGGAGGAAGTATGTTTAGTTTACCAAGACAAAGAACGCAATCGCTACTTCCAAGTTCGGGGTCATTAAATTGCGATTATTGCGGTTGTCTTAGATTTCAGATTTCGTGTAAAAAGTGGTCGGCACTCAGCAGTGTCATCGTTTAAGAGAAAGTGCCTCTTGTGATCTTGACAAATGTGGCTCTTAGCCGCGGGTGTGTGGCTGATTGCCTCATCATTTTGGTTTTTATAACCTTATCATCCTTATTAAATGGTGTTGGAATAGTCGACGCATGGTTTACTAAGTTTATTGTTTCGTCTTTAATATTCAGTCTAGCCTAAAGCTTTTGTCTATTAACGTTCATGCCAATTTTATATATTATATATATACTATATAGTATCTCTCTTTTTTAATTGCTGAGGCAAAAATCTTGTGCTTGATAATATATTCATAGCGTACAAAGGAACGCTTCCTTTTTTTTAAATGATATAAAACAATCGATTGCGAGCGATTACTGACACCACTAATCATCAGTAATCCTGAAAAATTTACTTCAGTGTATTTGTCAACTTGTAATTTAAGGATATTTGTTAAGTCAAAGTATTTAGTGATTTCTATCCTATTGAATCATTGATATAATATTATATATGACACAGTTTCAGGTTCAATCGCTTTCAAATTACTGGAGTGGCAGTAGTAAGGTACAGGTATAATTACCTAAGATGGACGCAATTACAGTGTTAACGAATCCTAATAAACAGTTCCTCGTTTATGGGAACTGGACCGTAACCTACAAACTTTGTTTATGAAGCAAGATCTGCAGTTTGCGGGAAAGTTGCCTCGGGTCCCTTTTATATGTACTATTAGCTCAATATTATTGCATTGCATGGCATTAGAATAATAATAATAGTGAAACCCATGATTTTATCAAATATTTTTCGTTAATATAAAATTCGAGTAAGTGCGAAGATACACATTACAATAATAAACATACAAAACACTGAAAATTGATAGCGCCCTAATAATAAACAATAAGAAATAACTAATATAACTTTATTCGAAGTCCAGCAAGTTTAGCAAAAGTAAGTTTGCTCATAACCGAACGGGTTCTAGCGAGCAATAGATGGGCCCTGATTCCGCTAATCTTAGTTTATAATTTAGAACTCGTTGTTCTGTTTCATGGTAGAATGTTAGTAACACCAAGACGATTCATTCTAATATACTGAGCGTTTCTCAGATTGTATATCAGGTGACCTTAAAAAAGGGTATTTCCTTCTAAAGGGGGCAACGCATTTCAGTCCCCTTTGGTAGGTATTGCAAATGTACATGGGCGGCGGTGTCATTTACAATCAGCTGAGTAGTTTGCAATTTGTACTAAATACCAAATTTCCATTCGACTCGGCAATAGCGCATTCAAACCGATCATTGTCTCCTCTGCTGTTTATACAGCGTAATTATAATGTTACACATCGCACGTAACCAACCAACTGTGTGCTGGGCAGGTGTGCTTCATTCATCAAACATATACTACGTTACCTAACGCAACGCCCTAAGCTGAGATTTGGTGTGTCCAATTGTCCGGCGAAGCTATAAAGGCCATCTGCCGCCAACGGCAGTAGTCAGTTCGAAAAAAAACTTTTTAGTTGCACTGAAAAATGTTGTAAATGAGGTAATGCTGTCGAAATGGCAAGTAAGTTAGTAGAATTGAGGATATGATCTTCTGTTGTTGTTTACTATTCCTCCAAACGCCTCGCTGCCATCCGTCATGCCGACCCCGATTTGTGCCGACAAATACGGATCTGGATGAGGCCGAATTTATTCTGGCCAGGTGAAATATTGCCTGCCATACACCAATGAATGTTTGAACCAGATAGTTTTTATTTATTATTGTTATAAATGCAGTTATATACGTATTGGGATGTAAGGGACTTTATTTAACTTTTTTGGCCCAAGTCGTTCCACATCACTTCGTCGTGATAATAAAATGTCCACTGCTGAACGAAGACCTTCCTTAATGATTTCCACCCAAGCAGTTTACATCCACCTGCTACCTGTTACTTTAGACAGGCCATCATTCCATCTGATTAGCGGTCAGCCTACGCTTCTTTACCTGTTACATAGACGTCACTCGAGATCTTGCCGCCCTATCGGCCATCGTTTCCCCGCACTATTTACCATGCCCAGCCACTTCACCTCGCTGAGCCAGTAGGCTGTCGGTTACTCTTGTTCTCCTACGGATATCCTCGTTCCAAATCTTATCGCGCAGGGTAATACCTAACATAGCCCTCTCCATAATCACTTGCTTGTGGTGTAAATAAATTAGTAACCGAGGCTTTAGCGAGGGTAATTGTAGTTACATAATTAAGTTTTCCAACTTTGTAATTAAGTCTCACAATCTTGATCATCGACTTCGATGAATTGTCGTGTATATACCTTATATAATAGACTAAGCTAATTCAACACATGGAACCATGCTATAGCATTTATAAACCAACACAACCTCTGTTGATTGTAGATTCCCTTCAGATTCACTAACTTTCTAGATTTAATTTGCGCAAGGCTTTGTCAATGACTATTAGGTGATACGTTATCTCCTATGCCAACCTATGAAACAACAAAATGCTTCTTTACTGTAATTGGAATAAGGTCCAGTAAGTTTGAATATTGTTTTGTATCCGCAGGGTGTAAATCGAGTAGGTGAAACTGAGTGTTCACCATAAACTCTAATATATTTATTCATATTCCATGATCTATTTAATTAATGTATAATAATATGCTAACTGTATTTATAATTCGTTTATATAGTTGATAATTATTTGTGTGAAGGCCTGTTTTGGCGTACTCGATACTGATTCATGGCTTGAACAGAATCCTAAGTTAGAGCAAATCAGGTGGTATACTAAATAGATATTATGCAGTAACGCTGAACTTGTAGGTTAATCCGCTTTAGGCCTTCATAGTTACTGTCCATTTTCCTCATTGTCTTGCTATGTAGGCAGGTCTGTGCCCAACAAGCAGAGAGGCAGGGTTATTGTGAATGATTTAGATTTTAAGTACATATTAAGGTAGTGTGTAAGTTAAACACAAGCAAGCCAAAAGATATATTTCAAAATTCAATAATTTCAACTCTGTCTTATTTATAACCAGAAATATATCCTGAAAAGCATAATCGTAATAATGGTGAAAAATGCTGACCTACAACGCCACATCCAGTTTATACTTTTTATAAATTACCATATTTAAATAATCTTTAACACAAGCAGCTACGTCCAGTTTTACTTATGTTAAGATCGCTTTTACGAATATATATTACTGGCTATGCCCCGCGGTGTTACTCGCGGTATAAGATATTCTCGTGCGCAGCTTACGCGTAGGGAGCTGCGCGCTACATTTATTTATTTCTAAAATAAAAGTAGTTTGTGTTTTTCTTATTTTTTATTGCGTTTTTCTTATTCTGTCAAATATAGTCTAGCCATTTTAGAGATGACCTGGAACGAACAGACGGATAAGAAATTTAAAAATTGATTTATTTTTGTTGTACCTTAGTATCTATTCAGAAGCAATGAAGCGTCCTTGTCGCTAGATTGCACGATAAATAGTCAAATATTGTCATTACTTTAGTGATATAGAGGGCAAGAAAATTAATGAACAATCGAGAAGAGATTTCGCATTATTGTCAATACGAATTGTAAAATTTTACTCAAATATCAAAGCCCAAAGATCAGATGTACTCGTAAATTATCAATAATTCTAAATAGTTGTGAATTCACAGTTGCGAGTTAGAAAAATATACTATGACGTTGTTGTTCTAACATTGAATTTGAATTTTTTAAAACCATTTCACCAATCACAGGTTACAACAACGGTTTTAGCTAAAACTGGAAACTTTTAAACTTGACTGCATTTAAAATATTTCATTAATTTGTGAAATATTAAAAGTCGAAGTTGTAGTCTTAATTTGTCTTATATAAAGTAAAGAACTTTTCTGTAATACCTATAAAGTAAGTAGGAAAGCAGTCTTGTACATTTTGAACTATTGGAATCTTGATAAGAAAAGCGAAGAACAATAGTACTCTCAAGCATTGTACTTTGCTCTTAAATTTTGCGACTTCGAATTTTTCGAACTGTGACAAATATTTGACCGAATCTTTTATTCATTATTTTCAGACATTGAAATTGTATAATTAATGAGGAAATTGATGAATTCATAACAATAGAATTCAGAGGCAAATTTTTTATTCCTTTTTTTAAGCTCCGTAATCAATTTCCTTATAAGCATTTACAAATTTATTAGATACGTCTATGTAGGTATAAGTTGGCGCTAATACCAAAATTGGGTCACCATACTAGAAGCGGCTCTTAATAGGCGGCCTAGCCATAGTATCAATAGTGTCGATAATATGGATAGGCCGATTGATACTATTGCTTTTGTCCAACTATCGGTGGACTATCGATAGCCTATTAATAGTCGACTATCGAGCGGTAACACTGGCAGAATTATTCAGCACACAAACGGCTGCCTCATCTGGTAAAGCAAGAAAAGGGGTACTTTATTGTTAAGCACACGGCTCATGTCAAAGTGTTCCAATGTTTTTGAAGGAGTAATATAATTCGTCATCTGAGGATTCAAACGGAGAACTTGAAACAAAATTCTTTACTTTAATGTCTTAAGAATATTCTGTTAAAAATCCATTAAAAATAAACCTATATGTATAAAAGTTCTTTGGGATTTCTATAAGGATTCCAGACACCGACTTAACGCACTCCTTTGAATCGCTTCGCAGGCGTGTGCAGGTTTCCTCACGATATTTTTTTCCCCGCAAGCAATGAAACCTCAAAAATTTTAGCTACATTTAAATTATTTTGATCAGCTTGCACCTAATTTTAGTGTTCGTTGTTTCACTGTATTATTATTTTAAAGGCAAAGGATCTGAGAATAAAAAACATTTGATCTTATAGTGCCCTTTACAACAAAATTCCGAGCACATCTATCTAAATATTTCAAAGCGATAAAATCTCGAGGGGATGACATCTAATAGGGCACTTTTCCAATTACACAGCAGATAGCATCTCGGAAATGGATTGAATAATCTTACTGGTTTAGGTTATGCTATGCTGATATTTTAACCTTATTCGAGATTATTTATGGCCATGAATTCGAAATGATTGCGATGGAGGGTGGATGAGGGTATATCTGCCATATGCCAGAGACCTGTGTCCAGAAGTCGACCTGTGTCCACAGGTCTCTGTGGAAAATAGGTTGAATCTGAGGAAGCGATCTTCCTCAGATTGATAGCATGTGTGACTATGTCGTTATAAATTCATTGTGGTAATGTTAACCTACCTACTGTCTTGCCCGAACTAACCATCTTCGTGCTGTTTCCGGGACTGCTAGATAGCAAATGAAAGGGCGACTAAAATGGCTCAATATTGGTCCATTACCATATTTAACTTTGAATTCATCCTAAAAATAATGTTTTTGGTGGGATTTCACTTCTTTTTGTAGAAACTTGAAAGGAATATTGGAGACCCATTGGGTGTAATGGTTGAGACGTCGGCTACTACACCAAGGGTTCTGGGTTCGATCCCCGGGCAGTACAAATATTTGTGTGCATGAACATCTCTGTTTGTATTGGTCTAGCGCGCTCGACTTGGCGGGGGCACTGTCGTGCCCCCCCATTTTTGACATCGCATGAAGCGGCCCACCATGTTGGATATATATAGTTTAAAGGCGGTATTTCAATCTCTTAGTTTGGCTGGGCTCTTTTGTTTTCTAATCAGGGTCACCAGGTACTCCAGATCTTCGATTATCCAAGTTTTTATAGTTTTCCCTTTATGTAGTCATTAAACCCTAACTCTGTACCGAATTTCAGCTCTCTGAGTTAATGGGAAGTACTAGTTCTATTTTGACGATTTTGTTATCTAAGCAGGGTCACCAGGTACTCCAGATCTTCGATTATCCAAGTTTTTATAGTTTTCCCTTTATGTAGCCATTAAACCCTAACTTTGTACCGAATTTCAGCTCTCTGAGTTAGTGGGAAGTACTAGTTCTATTTTGATGATCATGAGTGAGTAAGTGAGTGTCTATCTGTCGAAAATGCGAAACTTTGCTTTCGCTTAACGTCCGAAATAAATGACCTACAGACTTGTAATTTTGGATTTAAAGTAGGTTATTATATCTTACTAGATGACGAAAATTTCAGCGCTCTGGTATTATCCAAAGGTTCTCAAATTGGGGCCTGAAAATGCGGTGAAATGGATCCTGTAAAGGATAGTACGGCAGTGTTTGCTTCGCGCTCGACTTGGCGGGGGCACTGCCGTGCCCCCAGATTTGAGTTAAACAAGTAAGAAAATAATTTTGCATTTAATCAAAGTTATTTTCTCTCATTCGAGGGAAAGTAGACGAGGTCCGTAGTCCTTTTGAATGAATAGCGTTTTATAACGAACTGCGCGTTTAAGGAAAAACGGAGAGTACTTTCAAAAGTTGGACTCCTCAGCACACAAGGTTCTTATTATGCTGACTCTTTTCACCGCCAAAAAGAGGTTCTTTGAAAGATTATCCCGAGAGTTTATTCAGTTATATCTGTTCTTTACGGTTATTGAGGTGAAACTTTAGATGTTTTTTTTCATAACTAGGTATGTAGGGATATTTCTGCTTGGTTCTTTTTAAAGTTTATTGGTATATCTAATTTTTTGTAAAGGCTTGATCCACTAACTTTAAATAATGTTTATGTATAATATTGTAGCTCAACTAATAGGTATGCAAGGTATCATTTTGGTTTCGTGTTAAACAATGCCTTCGATGTACGCTTACCTAGTTAAACCTTAATTTGGCTTACACCTATAGTGTATTTTTTGGAACACACTTTTGCAATATGTCCATAGTTTATGCGTGTATGCTTTTGAATTTGAATCAATTTATTTATATATTTTTTTGTAGTGGGAAACAAATCGTTGATGATGATGAGAGTTTGGCTTAGTGCGTGACCAGCGTTTAAAAGTCGACTGTTTTCATAGTCGTTAACACACACTTATGCACATTGGTTCCACGTTGGAGATTGCGGTTCCTTCTACTCATTACCAGTCTGTGTGGAAGGCTTGTGCCCGCCAGTAGCACGTTATAGGCTGATACATTAGAGACTTTACAGTTTACAGCTGAACATAAGTTTCTTATACGTCCATACAAAGTTCGCAGTAATAATGTCGGTTTATTACCATATACCTACCGGTTAACCGATAATTGTCACATAATTAATGTGCACTGAGTTATAATGTTATTGTTAGCAATACTAACTATTAGGTATTACTTGGTATTAGGATAAATCAAGGTGCAGAACAATCGCAACTAATCTAATATTGATCGCATTATCTTATAGCACGGTTTCCAGTGTGTAGGACAATAAAGTTCAATTTAGCGTAGACTGTCGGAGCGGTCTATCTTTATTTGAACGTTAAATATTTGCTCCTCTACAATTGGATTTGCTCTAAAAGTGTAGTGCAAGCTTTAATCACAAAATTAGTGGGAACTTTCAGCTAGTTTAATTTGGTACTGGCACTGCATACAAACTAAAATTATTATTGACTGCAAAACCTACGAAATTACCATTAGTTTACAGTATACCAACATAATATTGAATATTATTTTGGCCAAATAATATTGTAGGCACTTGTTTTTTTGTTTTTTGTAAAGAACTTTGATTGCAAATTTTAGTAATTTTAGAATGATAAAGATGAATTAGGTGTAGTAGGTGCGATTCTTAGATTATGTAGGATGTATCAACCGCATTGCCAGATATTGTCGATGAAGGTCAGTGTTTCGGGAATCGGAAACTTTTGCTGGCTTTAAGAGGTCTATTTGTCATCTCGGGTGCCAAACGCAGGACAGTGTTGACGGAAAATCATTACTATTACCAGTTTTAGTTAGCTTTAATATTTTCTCACGTATTATTTATTTGAAACCAAAATGTACGACCCTTAAAAGTGTAAACTATCAAAACAATGCTATGTAGTGATTTGCATATGAGCTTTATATTCAAATAATATCATCATCATCAGCTCATTAAATGTCCCCGAGGGGCACGAAGGCTCGTAATAACCACTATACGGGTAGGCACCGTATAGGGTGATTAGGTATAGTCGTTCAGGTGGGCCCAGTGCGGATTGGCTGACTTCACGCACAACCTTTGAATCTCATCGCAGGCGTCTGCAGGTTTTCACGATGTTTTTCACCGTAAGAGCGTCGGATAACGTACAAATAATTTCGAAACAATTGGTACGTGGCGGATTTGAACCTGCGCCCTTTCGGTCGCAAAGCAACAGCACAGCCGACGCTCACAATAATGTGTTTCGCTTCAATTTATGGCAGTTAATTGTTTGATCCAGAAATTCGCAGTTCTGCAATCATTGTTTGTACTGCCCGGGGATCGAACCCGAAACCTTGTTTGCTTGTGGTAGTCGACGTCTCAACGTTTCACCAGTGTGTGTCAAACTATGATATTATTTTGGCACCGGGCTCGAACGTCGCATCAACTTAAGCTGGGTAGAGACCCACTGACCTAATTTTGACAAAATCATGTTTATTATGAATTATTTTTTTCTTCCTTCTTCCCTGGTTTATGATGTACATTTTTTATTATTTCGCAATGTAGACGACAGCTAAGCCTCTGGCATGCTGCCAAGCGCCGTTTCAGTGTCTTCAATGTAGTGGTGTATAAATATAAGAGCTTAAAAAAATAAAACAGTAGATTACGTCGTATCGACATCATTGGTACAAATAATAACTGTGAAGGAAGCAATTCACTCTCTTGTATTCTTTTTAGGCCTATTTATTTGGAGATGTACTAAAGTGCATTAATTTTTTCTAATATATGGAGCTTTGTTGTGTAGAAATATATTGATTTAATAAATGTAATGCGGGTACTAAACACGACTGATAAACATTCTATTTTTTTCTTGAAAATATTTACATATAAGGCTCTGCCCTGCGGTGTAAGATATTTACCCGCAGTTAAACGTAGCCTATGGATAATACAGAGTGTCAGCTAACTTCATACCAAATTTTATTAAAATCGCTTCGTTAAGTCATGTTAAACATTATTGTATTATCTTAAAATAAAGTACCTTAAGTTCCTCAGTATATGAGGTAGCTGCAATTAGTCCCGACGAATAAAGAGACTGACAAAAATTTTGGAAACACATTTTGGACAGGGGTTTTTCGGTGATTGGTATAAAAAAAAGTAAAAAAAAAGAAAAGTAACGTAAGACCCCCGTCTATGCTACTTTACTCCGGTAGATTCAATGGCTTAAGTTTTACGGTAGTTGAGATATGACTCTTTTTATTATACTTTCAATACCCAAATTGATAGCTTTAAATCGCCATTTTTTTGTTATTGCAATACTGCAAGATGACTTGTCCTTGTATTCTGTGATGTGTTTACTAGGTATGATTTTTTTTAATTTATTATTTATTTCCCGATATTAAGCCCCTTAGTGGGATCGTTTAATGACCTGATGATGATGATCACACTTGGTGTCACGTATGTGAATATTTATAGATTGATAAAAATAACGGAGAAGGTAATCATTACGGGTTTCTTTTGACAGAATTGAAACGAAGATTTAAGGTTGAACATTTCCATTTATTCATTTAATTACATCTTTGGTAAGTACAATGGCGTAAGGGTTTCTATGGCCCCAAGAGATTTTGTTTGGTCTTTGGTTTGGTACATTTTTATTATTGAATGAAGTAGTATTTAACAATACACATGTTTAAAATTTTCTTATAAGAGTATTTTACTATTTCTCAATATACCGAATCTGAATCACTCATAAAGCTTAATATTGAGATACATTTGTTAAAAAATTCAAGCCTTATTATTGATTTTTGTCGTTGCTTTTACGAGTATAGTCTTTAGTCGACGTTCATCTTTTGTTCTATAATATAAATGCATATTTGTGTAACATGATTAACTCCACTTAAGCTGTCATATGATGAGAGTATGACTCTTGGCATGTGTAGATTTAAAGAAGTACCTCTTGTTTTTTTAAGTTTCAAAAATTATCAAAAGACTGACTGACTCACTTTCAGTAATTTGATAATGTAGCCCAATAGATAAAATATCAAGGTTTATGTTAAATATTCGACTAGGTTTATAAAATCCGACTTCAGTTGAGGTTATAAATACAAATCCAGTAGAGTCTTTACGTTATCTACTATGATCTAGTAATTACTCGTCATATCAGACATGCGATGCTTTGAATTTTGAAACAAATTCAGAAACGAATATTATTATTATTAATTAAGGTCGAAGTTATGTAACTGACATTGGAGCTGGGCTTTGGAAATATTAATTTTACTTTTTTGTAATCAGAGATGGCCAACCCGTCGACTTTGGAAGCCTAGCAATAGTGGCAAGAGAAAGCAAATATTACAGTAAACACAGCATATTGTAATATGTTTATTCATTTTTATAATCGATTGAAATTCAGGATTACCAATATTTATCACTTGAAAATTTAAAAATGAGCATGAATATTTGTTTGATATAAATTTTAGTAAAATTTATATGTTATATGTACAGTTTGGTACATCTTACTGAGCTATATCATTAAGCAGGAAATTTAAGTTTAATATGGTTGGCCATCCTTGTTATATAGGTAACATCCTGTAAATATATGAAAATTGTTATTAGCATAACACCATCACTTATCATCTAATCCAACTTAGTGAATAATATGAGACTCATAACTGATTATTTTAAATACGTTATAAATTATAAATCATATAATTTATATTATGTTAAAATACAGTAATAAATATGAGATGGTATTCTCTTCTTGTGACTTATTCTTAGTAATACTGTTTCTATAAATCACCTTACACGAAATACTTTATTGAATAATATCTTAATTCATGGATTAAGAATAAATATTCATAAATACAAAGTAGATATCTACTTTGTACCTATATGAGTAATAAAGTACTTACAGATTTGTAAAATAGCTAATCATTTCATCAAAAACGTAACTTACGTTATATAAATAAGTTGAGTATATTTATTACAATGTTTATATCATATATGTGTATATTCATTCAACTTAGCATATTTGTGGTCTTAAACCTATGTATCTTTGGAAAACTTCGGTATTTTATAACTTACATTTTTAGGTAACGTATAAAATTAATTATTATTTATCAACATCTTAAATAGTTTATCAAAATCTTATCGTGAGACAATCTGGAATGATTTACAAATAAAGTTGATGGTATAAATAAGAAGTTACCATTGGTACTATAAATATAGTTATAATTTTAATTTGTTTGATTCTTTATATTTCAAAATTAGCATTGACTTTAACAGTAGCATTCCGTCAGCAAAATTTTTTTCAGGTTCAAATACAATTTGGAAGGTTCATGTACAAGCACCTTTGACTATTTAATAACATATCGAATTCTTATGTCTTTGACATGCTCCTTACATAATATCACACGTTGATATTGTACACTTTGTACGAAACGTTTAGTTTAAGTCCTTCGTCATTACATATTGTTCAAAGAATTAATTTCGATTTCGACACTTCAAAGGATTCAGTGATTTCCCACTACCTTGAAGGTTAGTGAAACAAGGAATTGAAACATAACAACAAAATCTTATATACCATTGTTTTTTTGGTATTATGTTATACATGGTCAGCAAATGTTAGTGTTAGGAATACATTTAATATATAACGTGGCTACCAATTAATTATTGTTTATACCTCAATTGGAAATCCAAGTTTCTTTCATTATAACTAAAGCTTACTACGCTTAAGCTGTAACAAAAGAAATTTAAAATACCGAATGAAAACAAGTGACGAGATTGTTTTGGTAACAACTACAGTATTCGTAAATTGTGCTATTATATCAATTTTATATATTTCCATGACATTTCTAGTTATATTACTAATGTATTTTTGTGTACTTAATAAAATAATTTCTAATTGAGTTGATGCTTTGCCACATAATAATTGTAAAGCTATATAAATAATTGCAAGTATCAACTGCCAAGTTTTATGTCATACAAACATACATATTTTACTGCAAAATGTCAGTTATTTAATTTGAATTATCAATGAAAAGAGACGCTGTTACATATAAATAAAATCATATTTCCTTGTTAAAATGTACGAAAATATGATGAACAACAAAAAATAATGTGCACGAAAAATTCTTTCCTTTCAGTACTATTTAGGCCACGTACCCGTAGCTTGTTTCAATATAATATTAATATACAGTAAAATATGGTATACAGCTTATTTTGTCGTAATTACAAAAATGACGTTATAAAAAAGAAATTAATCTGTAGCATTTCTTTTTTTGAATCATTCACTTATAGATACGAATAACCTTTGATGTATGTCAAAACTTACTAACATTTGGAATATGGCATCAGATTGTCTTTATTACATTACTTAATTTATCCAACCGTAATCGTATAGTTAACTTAATTGATAAGTAACACACACCTACATCAATATTTACATACATTACAATGTCTTAGTTGCAAACATTCATCTCTTCACATAAATCTTTACTATAACGCACACTACGGACGGCTCCTGCTTATTCACACATATGGCGGACCATTTATTTAAACACAATATTTTTCCATAGTATTTTACGTCGTCATTTGGATATTTACAGTGTTAAGTTTCCTCTTCGATTGGCGAAGAGACGTAATCGTTTTCATACTCGTCATCCTTTTAAGAACATCGGATTCAGGAAAGTCTCGGTCTATTTTACGGCATGTCATCAAATTTTTGTAAGCTTGCCGGTACTCATTTGACATTACCACGTATATGATTGGGTTGATACAAGTGGTTAAATAAAGGGCTACGTAACTAGCGATGTTGACGAACGGGTGGATGGTGAACTCAAGGAATATCTTCGCCACACTGATCGGAAGGTGGCATATGACAAAGGAGAGCATGATTGCCATGATCATTGTTCGTAACTTCTTATCTTTTTTGGTTGGTAGTAGTTTTGGCTTCTTTTCCGGCGCTGGCGTCGATGTAAACGCTATCCGAAGCTTTTGTATTGCTTCGTTGCTTCTACTTAGGAATTTCTCGGTGTCTTTGATTTTTCTCTCACGGTCTTCTGTCACGGAATTGTCCAGGTCCGATGTCGATGATGTCTCACGAATGGAAAGACAGTTGAGGAAGTGACGTGACTGACTTTGTGGTGGGATCGCGTTTATTCTATTTGGTAAAGAAGTCGTTGATATATCTGTTGATGCACAGCCAATTATTTCTGTTTTCGGTCTCATTCTTGTAATCTGACCAGATCTTTTGGACACTTTACGAACAATCCAAAAGATTCGAGCATAACAGAACAGAATGGCCAAGCCGGGTAATAGAAACGCACCAATAAAAAGGAGCTTTTTTGGTGATCTGTTATTAACGTCTGGAATGATGCTGCAAGATCCGATAGTTGTGTCTAAGCTAAAGCGTCCCCACTTTTCCAGCCACGTTCCTATCAGTGCAGTAAAGGAGAATATCCAAAGCACTGCGATCATAACTATCAAATTTCGCTTCGTGTATAATCTGCGAACAAAGTAAGAACTTATATAGTTAGATTGAAATGTGCGGTCAAAACATTTGGATATACTATAGCATAATATGCGAAAGTCTAGTTACTCAGTTTTAGGTACTAATGGACTAGGCTTCCCCCAAAGTAATTAATAATGATTTTTTTATCTCAAAAATCAACAACTTGATAAAGAATGGTCTTACCCGTTACTCTAGTCAACTGTGTGTTCAGACAAATGGACCGCACGTCCTAATTACTACACCAAGGGTTCCGGGTTCGATCCCGGGCATTACAAACATTTGAGTGCATGAACATCTCTGTTAGTATTGGTCTGGGTGTTTTTTATGTATAATATGTATGTATTTATAAAAAAAATACATAAGTATATTTATCCGTTGTTTAGTACCCATATTACAGGCTTAATGCTTAGTTTGGGACTACATGGCACTGTATGTATGTCAGTAGCTATTATGATTAATTCAAGAAATTTTTTGACTGACGTCATGAAGGTGTGAAATGGAATCATTTTAATTTACGGTGTAAACAAATCTTACTGCTGTATTTTCTAAGTTTGTAGACCTTACAAGATATCTTAATGATCACACAAATCTGCGATATCATTGGCGTAAACTCGCGTAGTTATCGTATCAATAATTCGTCTAAATGACGATGTAATCCTACACTATTTTTATCTAACTATAAACATTATGAACTTACTTCGGGTAAAGCCGTGGCCGTGATATCAATATATATCTATTAATTGTAATAGCCAAGACTGTGAAGAGGGAGACAGCGACCAGAGCGTATCTGGCCATGGGAACATTTTGCACAGCGTCTTCCCGTGTCTCATGACTGGTTCCGAAGGTAGACGCGGCCAGCGGCAGGTTGAAGCAACAGAAGAGAAGATCGGAGCATGACAGGCTGATGATAAGATTGCTGTCGCATTGCGAACCTGGAAAAGTGGATTTAGTTTAAAAAAAAGAAATTTATATTTTATTTTATTGCAAAAACTATGTATTGATCTTATCTGTTTACCCTTTGAATGCCAGGAATCCAATCACAACAGAAAAGCTATTGATTCTGAAGACTAAGTGTCTTTGCGTTCTGTTCCATGATTTTGATGACAATTAGAAAATTGTGAGTTTAAATTCCATATTAAATAATTTTAAAAGAAGAATTTAGTTTAGTAGTACAACCACAGAATACAATAGAATACTGGATACGTACAATTCAAATTATTACGCTTTTAATTCAAAAGATTACCTAACCTAAGTGATACCGCTTCGCATAATATTAATACTCATATGACAATAATTCTTGTTATATCTTCTTTATTAATTCAACATGACATAATTTTAACTAAATATTTTATATTTCTATCTTAATTTATTAAGGTTGTATAAGCTAGCACAATACTCATACAGTTAATTATAATTATAATGATGAGTATTATGTTTTGTTACATTGCCAGAGTGTTGATTAAAAGGGCGTCATGATTGACGTACAGACACTCTGCTATATAACATATCTAATGACACATGAAATGATGACCACCTAGTGTATCGTTAACCATGAAATATTCTTTACAAATAATAACTTAAATGAAAAATGGAGGTTTACAATTTAATAACTTTTTTTCTTATTGTTCTAGGGGATAAAGGGGGTATGTGGGTTCTCCTACATAGTACACATTAATTTTTGTTTTGAAAAACACAAAGTCACAGAGGTTACGGCTGAGGGGATATTTATATTTAAGGTAGGCTTGTTGATTCATCGTTGTGTGCATTATAACTGAAATAAAAGATTTTTATTTATTAATCTGAAATAAAATTTTTATTTATTTATGCATTGTTCGAATTCGTCTAAGAAATGTACCTATGTAGGTACTTAGGTGTACTTAGGTGGTGTAGGGTTACTTTCCATTTTTTAAGACGAAGGTTGACATGCCTGCAATATACGTTATTATTCCTTATATTAAGTGTTAATTGATTTTATTTAGTAAGGTTTTCCTCTTGGGTTTCACAAAACCACAATTATATAGTATGTTTGCTGATGATTTATGCATGTGTTTACTTATTCCTAATGTCCAATTAGTCATATCATCGAAGGTGTTTCAGGTTTAAATGTCTTGGACATTGTATAAACTCAGATTTTTGAAATTTATAAGATAATTTACTTTTTGTCTTCATAAAAGGCAAGCGTGAGATGCTTCAAAAAGAGCAGCAAGTATTTACACAATACCTTATAGGCGTCGTCGATTCGGACCTACACAATTTTACTCTTGGAAGCAATGTGGTGTCCACAAAAATAAAAAAGAGATACCTACGATAAAATATACTACACAGTAAATATAGACTTCATATATATTTTTTCGTAAACAATTTATAACAAACTTATAAATAGTATATAAAGAAACGTTATTTAAAAAGTATTATCAAAATATTTAAGATATAAAGAAAGTATTGTTTAATCAAATATTTTGTTTTTGATGTAAATTGTAAAAATTTTTACTCGATAGGAGAAGGGGTACCTAAACCTGGCGTACAATACGGATTTATGTAAACGGTATGCGAGGATTTTGTGTCAAGCTGTACCACGATTCGCGGTAGTTTTCCAACCAATAAGTAATAATTATGTACACTAAATATAAATGTCGACAGTATTAATTTCAAAAACATGTTCATATGGTTCGATGTACGTTATGTCCTGTATTCTCTAGATAAGATATCCAGCGGACTTTATTTTTATGTCAACAAAATTATTGATACATTAGACAAACACACCGTTTCCAAGTAAAATACCAAAGTACGTATTGCACAGTCACGGACTGCGTTGACGCAACCTATCAACGGTTCTTATTCAGTTTAAGCAAATTTAAAATGGTAGGAAACACATCAACAATTTGATTTTACTTTATACATTTATCCGAGGAATGAAAAAGTCCTTGATTATATGAGAGTTTGCAACCACATTATCATATTAATACTTTTTAATAATCATGATTTTAAAAAGGCCCAAAATTCCTTTTTCAAAACTTGAAAAACAAAACCATCAGTAGGGTCAATAACAATCCCTCTTTGGAAACGGGATCACGACTTAATTTTTTTCTATGAGGTGAGCATTGGTGATATGCACAAATAAAAAAGAAAACGTTTGGCTAAATACGAGCAAAATAGCGATAAGCTTGTTCAATCCAAAAAAATAATTGATGACCAATAAACTATCACCAGAATTAAAACAAGTCGTAAATTTGTAGTGCATGTATACTAAAAACAAGTTATACAAAGACGAAACAAATGTTACTTTCATTATACGCATACTAAATTTTCCAAGCATTAGTGTCCGGTAAGACATGGCAAGCGACTAGGTTAACGTACGAGTAATAAGACTCAACAGCTGCCACTAATTATCATATTTTGTTGGGATACAATACTTCATATATACCTAGAGTATATGAAGTATTGCATCCCTTAATCTTTGTAAAGACGAGTAATTAAGCATAGCTTTGTGGCATTATTTTATTTGCATATTAAATAATTAAATTAGATGCCCGATAAACAAAACATTATCTAAAGACGCGAGCTATGGGACTTTGAAGAGCAAAAATGTTTTTTACAACTAAACGCTTTGTGCTTAATGAAATGTTTACGGTTTTGAGTAATTGAAAATGATAAACAAATAATTACTCTAAATGATTTATTTAATTATTCATCAATGCCTTTCTGTCTGTGATTGGAAGACAGAGTCTCTAATTATATCAACTTCTCTACCTTCAGGTTAGTATGTCTGTTTCTACTTTTAAGGTTCCGGGTTCAATGCCCGGGAACAACATTTTGTGTGAATGCTCACTTATCGGTGTGTATGTTCCCTATAAAAAAATGTAGTCATTTAAAAAAAAACACAGTCCAGCTGTTTATATTAGGTTAAGACAGTACTGTGTTAATGTATAAATAATGTAAAGATGTTTGTGCTTGATTGTTTCTTCTGTGTTTTATTAATTCACATAGGTTGTGGTAATATATATTTTTGATCTTTATTATTACCTAATCTGCCCGTAGTGAGCTTTGGCTATTTGTCAACATCACCAGGATCAATTTTTCTTTATTCTATAGGCAGACATTTGGCCACCATCTCACCTGACGGTAAGTAATGATGCAGCCGAGGATGGATCATGCCTGCCTAGAAACAGTCTATTAAGAGTGAAGACGGCCAGGTTCTGATCGGGGAATATATAAGGAGACAAAGAGTTCCATTCCTTTGCCGGTTACCGCCATCTCTTAAAACAGTATTACTGTAATGCTACGTCAGCATTTTTGTACCAGAAAAATATTAATGCAATACTAAGGGATAGCAGTAACTCCCCCTGGACTCACTATTCGGTTATTCTAGTCTTCTCCTCAAATTAAGGTAGGATTCATGCAGTACTGGATTATATGGCGAAAAATATATGTATTATGTTATACTGTCGTCTTCTTTTGATGTTTTCTTCTCAGCGGAATATTTAATTGCTATATGGACTTTTATGTATGCATCGGTTTTAAACGTCAATACCAGTTTTTTAAAATTTCATTTTGTTTCGTTGTATTGTCATTTTGTATGAGATTTACAGTACTACTAGGGTAAGAAGTAATTATGACCTGAGTTATGTCCTTTTGTGATCAGAGCCTTCTTCAATTATGCAAATTGATTTTAAGTTCAAATAAATTTTTATAATTTCTTTGCACTCTTCAGATTCTCGGGCAAAACAGTGTTCCAGTCTTACGAAAGACGTGAACCCTTGTCAAATCATTGCATCTAAATAATGATTATTCTTTTCTACGTCAGAATATCTCACTATCAAACAAATTTCACTTACTTTTTTACAACGGGCGAGCGCCACAATAGTGATGATGTTCCCCGGTATGCCGATGATCATGAACAAGCAGCAGCAGACCGACGCGAAAGTCAGCATCGCGTCGGGGTATCCAATGAACAGCTCTACAGAAGCCAGAGCCTCGTCAGACTCATACTCCTCCAAACCCCGCACACTCACGTTAACCACATCACTAACACCACTTGCATTCACTAACAAATCGCCCATTTTGAAATCCGCACTTACTGCCGACTACTCATCGGTCACGTCATATATCAAGACATTTATACACAAATGAAATGGACTACACCATTTTGACATGATTACTGTTTATTATGATTTTCCTTAATGCTCGATGAGTCAATTTACGCGTGAGCGGACGTAAGCACTGATAAGTGCAGACGGCAGTTACATTTTTCACGGCTTTACAACTAACTTTATTGCTCTCCATCATTATTGTACCATTCAACTTGGTCCTAACCACTTTTATTGCTAATATTTTATAAACAATCGTTATACGAGTTCATCACACGACCAGATTTACGATCACAATAACATCAGTATTTTGGTTTAACTCTTATAGTAACATCCATTTTGATTGCGTTATCTCTAACATTTTATTTATTGGAAATACATTTAGGACAGTTTTATATCTTATTTAAGTTCTATAGTATCTAACTAAGAATAATTTAAGAGATTGCACGTTATGTTATGTATATAAAATGCTTCATAAACAGTCATATCGTTTATAATAATTTAATTTAGTGATTCAAAATGTCTTTGCAAAATCTATTCCACTTACATAAAACCTTCATTCAGATCACGGACGGTTCACAGTCAAACGTTGTCCAACTACTGTCGTTTTAATAACACGCTTACATCACATAGCACTAGGTTCAAAGTTCACAAGCGTGCAGTTTATAGTGTCTGTATTCAGTGATGGTTCAGGATGCATCATCGTGCACGACTAGTCACGGCGGGCGCTTCTCCGATGCGCCATCGCCGGACGAACGTCACGCCCACCTCCGGCACATCAGTAGATTCTTGTACGCTTGCCGGTACTCGCTCGACATCACTACATAAATTATTGGATTGATACACGTCGTCAGATATATCAGTATGTACCCCGCTATATTCGCAGCGGGGTGCGACGTGAACTCTCTGAATATCTTTGTCAACGTTATGGGCAGGTAGCACACCCAGAACGAGAGCATAATGGCCATGATCATTTTAGAAGCTTTCTGTCTTTCGGCGTGAGTCTAGGCGGTCTGACTGATGCTGGCGATCGCTTGAGAGCGACTGCCGCTTGCCGAAGTCTTTTGGCGGTTTCACCACCACTGGGCGTGCGTGGTTTTGCATCCAGAGCGCACTCTTCATCATGCCCATCAAGCGTGTCTACACCAGACGAGGAAGACCTTTCAGGGCCTGGCGTTGGAGGACAGTGTAAGGCTGGAGGAGCTAGCAATGCCCTGCGAGGAGGTGCTCCATTGTTAGCATTCCCATTTTCTAGTCCAGGAGATCGTTCTAGGGCAGTTGATGCTGAACCAACGGCAGAATCTTCAAGACCTGGTCGAGGTCTGCTTCTAGCAGGAGCTCGTGACTTTCTGGCTGCCTCTCAATGCAGAATATCCTAGCGTAACATATGACTATGGCTAAGCAGGGAAGCATGAATGCTCCGACGAAGAGGAATTCTTTGGGGGATCTATTGTTTTCATCCGGTAGTATGGAGCATGATCCGATTGTTGGGTCCAAACCGAAACGACCCCATTTTTCCATCCAAGTTGCAATGAGGGCTCCAAAGGAAAATAGCCATGTGCTAGCCACCATTACCGCCAAGTTACGTCTTTTGTACAACCTGTAAAAACAAAAGCATGTTGTTAGTAAATACAATAAGAATTTGTTTGATTGAAAAGTCAGACAGGCCTTACAAAAATCGGCGCGGGTTTGATCCTTGTGAAGAGCGATTTATGTGAACGAATTTGTATGTTTGTTTGTATTGATCTGAGTGTTTTTTCTTTATTTAATTAAATGAGGTTTTTTTCTAAGCTTAGTAAATGCCACCCTCATAGATACCAATAATCAATACAAGCTTGATCTGGGTATTTTTTACGTATTAAGTTATCATAATATTAGCAAAAACCAAGCCCTCTTTCTGGCTTTCGATGGTTAACAGGTAACAGGTTAACAGTCAGATATCGCAATATTGGAGCATCCGATGGGAAAACGAAAACTGTTATTGCTAGTTTCGTCGTGTTTCAGAAGGTTCGATAAGCAGAAACGACCTCATCATGGCCGTGTATTGTAATTGTGGTAAGGCTTGTGCAATTAATAAATAATAAATATCCACTGACATTTAAACAGCGCCATCTAACCCCTAAGTTATGCGTGAAGCCTGTAGTACAGGTATGAAACAACGGATAAACATACTTATATTTTTTTGTAAATACAAATATTATACATAGAAAATACCCAGACAAATACAAACAGACATGTTCATGCACACAAATGTTTGTACTGCCCGAGGATCGAACCTGGAACCTTTGGTGTAAGAGGCGACCTCTCAACCAATTACACCACATGAGTCGTCGAGGGCGAATTAAGAGGGGCGTAATAGGCCTGTTTTTTTAAATGATTTACAATAAAATACTCTTTTCGCTGTGTGCACATCTAACAATAATGACATAAATCAAATCGAAAAAGGCATAAGCATAAGTATATATTACCTCGGGTACAACCTCGGATGGGAAATCATGACGTAGCGGTTGATGGTGATCGCTAGTACGGTAAACAGAGAGACTGCGACCAGAGCATATCTGGCCAGCGGGAACATGCGGCACAGGATTCTGCCGTGCGCCCAAGACTTCCTCCAGAAGGTCGAGGCAGCCAGAGGCAAGTTGAAGCAGCAAAACAACAGATCCGAGCATGACAAGTTCATAATGAACACTGCTGTAGCGTTGCGCACCTGTCGGGGCAAATGTTGGAATTAGTAATGGAACGCTATAAAATTTGAAAGTATTTGTTTTGTTTTCCTTTGTCAATTCAGAGATTTATAGACAATTTTAAATTAAATAGTTAATAATCTTTCTAAAAGTATATTTCCATTTTTGATATTCATATGTGCGTACGAAGTGTAAGCCAAAATTAGAATATTTCATTAAATAATTTTACAAAATCCAGGGAAAGTAACTGGTGGTTATTAGCGTATTAAATGTTCATAATCGATGTTTTACTGGGTCTAGGCATAGGGTTTAGATCACCTCGCAGCATACACCGCGTGTGTTGTGTTTTACTAAGGAATATTACTAAGAAGCTTACTGCCATCTCAGAAAACAGTACCTACTGTTTTAAGAGATGATTGTAGTCCCCAGGCCAAATACGGAGTGTATATTTTTTATTACATCCCCTTTTACCCAGTTTTGTTGGGTACTATATATGATACATATTGATTCTTTGTTTTTATAATGTTTCAGCATTTATTGTCCGTAATATAAATAATATTAATAAAGGTAATTTGTAATAAGTGTTTGACTTAAAAGATAATTTCTAACATTGTGCCTGTTATGTAGACATTTTTTTTTACGAAATTGATATAAAACAAATACGAAACCGTAAAAGGCAATATGTGTCACATGTATGTAGCAATATATACCTAAATATAGTTTCTAGTACGTTATTGGAAAATGTTCATATTAAGCACACAGAATTTCAAAAAACAAAAGCGTACCGTTTTACTACGAGTTAAGGTTCATTTAATCACAACACTTCAACGGAAGTGAAAACTCACGGTGGAATATAATATCTTGCTTACGGCTCGTTGTTTTGACAGTGCTTTCATACAAAATCTGTCGAAAGTTCTACTGAAAAGGGTCTGTTAAAATAAAACGTTGTTTGATCTAATGGTATCTAAAATATAAGGTACATAATGATGAACGAATTTTCACACTGAACCGTAATAGTGAACTATTAACTGTTATAGTTCAACACGGTAAAAGTCGTTAGTTTTAATACTAAATTAAAAGTTAAGTTTACTTCCTTTGTATTTGCATTAACAGTTAAAGAATAAGAATAAGTCATACATAAAAAAATGTAGAGGTTATGGAATGTATGTAACGAAGCAGATGAATTAATTTAATACGACTACGATTGATAATGTGACTTCTTGTACTTATAAAATAAGCACCTAGTTAGTTTACACAAATATTAAAAGAATCACTTCAAATTGATAATATTAATCTTAAGAAGGCAATTATATCGAAAGAGATATAAAAACCTCTCGATAAGGGGGTTGGGACCGTTATTAAGCCACGTTGATTTTGATAATATTTAAAGTTGATAAACAATAACTCGACTCAAGGAAAAATTACCTAGATCCTAAGATAGTACAGAAGCTCGTATTATATGTTGTTAAAGTCATTCAGTTGTGCAGTTGTAAATTCAAGTGTAAGTTTTATTACCATTTCAGGCGTTGATGTACATGAAAAATGATAGAGGGCGTCGAATAAAACTCTCGTAAAATCAACGGGAGTGCTACTTGGAGTTGTGGATTACCTAGATATCTTTCAAAGCGACAGGGCCCACATAATAGACAAGTTTTAGTGTTAAAAAGAATCTTACTAGGTGATAGACTCGATACTGAGTCGTCTAGGTAGGTACCATAGCAGTGTCAGATATCGTCCCGTGAAATAGAAGTGTTATGCACTTTTGTTTCGGGGTGAGGGCACTATAGCTAGTCAAATTACCGGGTATGTGAGACCTTAGCATCTGTTGTCTCGGGTGACAGGCGCAGTGCGGCATTGATGGAGGATAATAACTGTCTATCAGTTGTTGGTTTCCTTCAATGCCGCTCTGTCAAGGTTAGGCGAGTCACTTAACATCAGGTGAGCGGCCTGACCGTCATGTACACTTGTAACATAAAAATAATAATTTAAAAACATTAATTAAATGGGTCGGTCATTTCGCTCTCCTGATGGAAAGTGACACGCCTGACCATGATAGATGTAGTGTTTGTAGAAATTTATTACAGTACCCGTCACTATTAAGGTCTCGATACCCGGTAATTTTCCTAGCTACATTGCCCTCATCTCAAAACATAGAATGTGCAAATCACTCCTATTTTGCGAGACAATATCAGGCACTGTGATGATACCTACCTAGACGACTCAGTTCTAAGTCTTTCACATACGAAATCGAACCTATTCTCATAATTTCATGGTTGGATTTGAATACAACTAAGAATAGTTTTGCAATATTTTCTATGCCACTGGGCAAGAAGCTTCATAAAATATTATAAATCTTGAATAAATACAGCAAATAAGATATAGTGCGGACTACCTCATGGCATGTCATTAATTTGTTGCTGACGTAAATTTAATAATAGCACATACGTCAGACCTAAGCTTACGTCTGGACCTGAGCATTAATCTTTTGTAGAAACCGAGCTTTATCCCTGCATTGTGAGTCTTCTAATGTCATATGATATTAGTGAGACGGATCTTGCAAACCATTTAGAAGAGAAAATGTTAAAACTATAATGTTGTTATTGCGATGGTGAAGTCAGGTTTGTCAATGTTCTATAAAACTTAAATTATAGGGATTTTGAAGAAACTTTACATCCTTACAATACCTCATTAATAATGGGGAATAACGCAGACGACAATTTAACAATTTTTAAGACCTTGCATTTAAAGATAGATTGAATCATCTTTGTGAATGAATGATCTTCTGAAAGCACTGTTCACGGAATCGAGAAAAGAATGAATGTCGAAAAGACAAAAATAACTCTTGAAATGACATTGCTTACGCTTATTTATTCCAATATTTAATTAAATCATGATAAATAAAACGTAACTTTTGAGTATAATTATTGATAATGCGTTTTCAATGATCGAGCCTTTATTGATATACATTGTTTATAAGGTTTCAGTACGTAAAGCGTTTTATTAACTGTTTTAGTTCATAATGTACTATTTATATAACATATATAGCACAGGATAAGCATATTTTGAAAAGTAATATATTAACAAATGAAAACAAGCGATGCAGAATGTTAATAGCGATGTACTATTCTGGAGATCAATATTTTTTTACGCACACCATATTTTTGAGGAGACAGGACTCTAACATACTTCGTGGGGCTAATACCTCGGAGAAATTAGAACTGCCTTCGAAGCTAGTACAGATTGGTGGGTGTTAACTCTAAGATAGTTACCTAAACTAATGTCTTACATTGTTTACCAAAAGGCTAATACTGATATTTGTTCTCCAGATATAATCAATATGTTTTCAAACATTGCCTAAACAAATTTTGAATGTTATGTTTTTTCTGGACAAAAATAAATATCAACTGAAATACACACAGAGCAATTTAGTCCCAAAATAATCATTTAGCCTGTAATATGAGTTCTAAACAACGGATAAACATACTAATACAATTTCTTTTGTTAATACATACATATTATACATAGAAAACACCCAGACCAATACAAACAGACATCTCATGCACTCAAATGCTTGAACTGCCCGGGGATCAAACCATTGGTAAAAGGACCGACGTTTTAACCAGTACACCATTAAAAACTGTTGGTAACCCTAGATAAAATCAACTGTATAATGTACGTTATGGAATCGTAATAGTCAAGTCATTACGAGCACACGATACGCATGTCGACATACATTTTTTTATCATGCTAATACCTCGCAGCGTTAGTACCAAGGTCTCAGAACTCATTACTCACTGGTGTGAATCCTTCAATAGATAATGGTCGTTACCTTATCAATGTATTCTCTCCGGTCTATTTGCGTGCACTGAACCATGACCTAGCGTAAACAATGTCTGTAAAATATTGGCTACTAAACTGTTGTCGTATAAATAAGATATTTATTACGCGCGCTTGTAAAATCTATTTATATAAGTGGATCAAATGATGCTACTAAATAACTGCCTTGTTTTTATTATGATAAAACAGCTTAGATGGGTGAATGCCCTTATGAAATGTGCCTTAACGTACACCGTTCAGTTCATTACACTATAGTTAGGTAGGTACTCACAATTTATTTATAAAGTTAAAGTTTATGCTACTAACATATAACTATTGTGGAGCCTACTCCTCCAAAATCTCTCAACGATGAGATATGTGAAGTTTTAATATATTTTTACTTTATGTGATAAAGTAATCGGATGGTCAGTTCGCTCACATGATGTTAAGTGACACGCTATGACAGCCAATATTGAAAAAAAAAATAGTCACCTATAAAGTGATTATAATTTATACTTCGTCAAACACCATACCGCCCTTCACCCGAGATGACATGTAACGTCATTATTATTCACTATTGTTCACCGGTTATTTCATTAGCTATAGTGCCCTTATCCCGAAACACAAAAGTGCATAACACCTCTATTTCACGGGACGATACTCGTATTTGGCAATGCGGTAGTACCTACCAAGACGACTCAGTATCGAGTCTACCACCTAGTAAACCGTAGTTTGTAGATTGAATTGTTGAAATGTTAAAACAGATTCTTTAGCGTGGGAATAGACCTAATAAACAAGAAACAAAGACTATATCAAAGGTTACCTACCCCTTATGTTCACTGTAATATAATATTTCAAAATAGGTATTTCAATCGTACAGAAACCTTAAAAATAGATGGCGTAGTTTTATTATACCAGGGGTAGTCGTGATTATGAGGGAAAAATAAACAAGAATTCTCACAATTTCATTCTATTATCTTACCCACGCTTGCTAGGACTTTGTAATGAATACCACCTACTAGATTAATTATGAAAATACGTGAAAGTAGATCATTAATTTTACACATTCTGTATGGGATTTAGCACAGAATTTCTTGTTATTTTTAGTACAAATCAAATGTTGTTCTTAGCGATCCTATATCACTTACTTTCGTGTACATCAATCACAATGTACTTGTTAATAACAAAAAGATAAATTTGGGACACACACACATTTCTTGTGAAAAATCCTAATGAAAATTTGTTATTTGTTTGAGTTTTTTCCTAGAATTAATCATCAGAGATACAAATATTTGTTTCAGAATTCAACAGTTTGTTTATGTGTCCCAATATGAAGTTATGCCGTATATAAATTAGTCATTGTCCAGTCAGTGGCCTTAAGGGGCTCGTCTTAATTGAATCTTATCAGAACTAAAGTGCTGTACTATCTTTGTAAAGGGATTACCGGAGACAACCAGTCATCTCTCACTCATTGCTGTTGTTGTAATGACCACGTTATCGTATCTTATCTTCCGCGTGTAAAATTGTACACCGCCTGTCATCCGATTTATATTGTCATTCACTATTATTTAATTGTTACATAAAAGCAGGGACGGTATAAGATATGTTTGTGTTAGATAACGTTATAAATTTTACACATGTTCAATGTTTACGACAGTGTTACACGTTTTTGGGCATTTTAATATCAAAATAGCTTTCAGCCGTCCAAAACCTCTTTTAACTGGGTAACTCTTTTGTCTTTTTTACTTTGCCGGCTGCTGCCGTAGCATGGTTCCTTCGTTTGCTTACGTGCGATGGTTCAATGATATATATCAGCCAAAAGTACCCAGTCCCTACCCTGGATAAATAGGTGAGATATCTCACCTCTTTTCCACTAAATATATGGAAAAAACGAAGTTCTGACGACCTATCACACACAACCTTCTCGTAGGTCTAGGTAAAACGTTGATGTAACAGGAAACATTATTTCTGTAGGAGTACAAGTTGCAGTAAATATTATTTGAAAGTCCCAAGAGACCTCGGCAAGGCGAACGTTTTTATACTATTGATTTCCTAAGATTTTATTTCCAATATTATACTTTAACCAACTTAGGTAGTAATCTGCGGTTCGAATTATTGAATAAGCAAGGTTTGCAGGTGAACAAATGTTAAGTTCAGGCCTAATTTCTTAAGTACAAATTTTGTACCATCGCTACACAGAAACACATACAAAATTCGAACAATTTAAGCATCAACATCATTGAAGAAACATAAAAGGTTAAAATAATGGTTCTTCTTGTAGTCGCAAAGATCCCTAAGAAGAAATTTGCCTACGATTGAGACATCGGACAGTGAAGTGTAATTTAAACTTTTTTAAATGCATGAAAATTTGCCAAATGCTGTTACGTG
>PQWD01004076.1:0-21652 GCA_019425675.1 Leucinodes orbonalis
CAAATAGTATCCTATGGTAGAACGTTGACGAACTATAAAAGGATAATTATGCCGAAAAACAACGAGCAGCCATTTTTGGAAGCCGATTAAAATGCCAAACATTATACTCAGTTTATTCATCGAAGCCGAGTAATGCTACCTTATATTAATAAAATACCAAACATTAAAATCTTTCCACTAAACACTACCGACAACATTAAACAAACAATTCAAATACAACTGGTTATAAAACTCTAAACCAACACCGAGTTAAAGAAAACTTGGTTATCCAGTCTGTTTGGTTGCTTAACACCGAATAACAACTGTGTACGCGAGTATAATGGACACAAAAAAAATATATTCCATACACTCACAAGCTCTCAAATTAGAGCTTCGTGAATTTCGGCAGTTGGTCCAATTGACAAAAGAATAGCTTTCTCTAATATTCGCATAGTAACAACTTTTCTTAATGAGCTTTTCAGGAATTATTTCAGACTTGGGGAAAATCACTAAAGACTCAATTTATTATTCACTAGCTGTGCCCAGGGTTCTGCTCTGGTATAAGATTTGCGAAAAACATAACCTAAAATAGCTTAGTAATTCTCGTTAAAGCGCACAGCTCAATATCCTGATGATACGGAGTACAAAAACCAACATTCGAGAAGCACGGCCTGTGTGGACAAATGACAATTCCCTGTCAACTTTCACACCCATATCTCGGATTTCATGTTTTCCTACAATACGATGTTGTTAATATGATACCTACTTGAAAGAATTATTATGCTTCTTCGACCAAATCTAGATGAATTAAGACAAAGGGAGCTAAAGTTATATATAGCTCATCATTATATTTATTGGAAAGAAGTGCGATAGTTACTCTGATGACCGTATTCTTGAACGAGACTCAAGCTTTTATTTTCTCTTAACTAGAGTGAGAAAGGGAAAACACTATATACGATAAATAGCAGCATCACTTTCTTACTCTATTTAATTACAGAACAATGCTTGATACTCGTTCAAGAATACGGGCCTAAAGGTTTTATTTGAGAAACAAATCCCGCAACGCCCTAAGCCGAGGTTCGAGTCCGGGCGTTCGGGGACGCCCTTAGGCTCGTTGTGTAAATTTTAAGGCTGAGAGCCATCTGCGCTCGCCACTTGCCCGGTGAAGCTGTAAAGGCCATCTGCGCCAACAGCAGTAGTCAGTTCGAAAAAAAATATCATCCCGTTACATCTTGTAACATAGAACCGGCAAAATAAGTCGATGCTTCTAGGACAAGGCGAGCTGGAGCGCGCCAATCCACATAAACTGTATTTCGTTATGTACAGACAGAAGGCAGGCCTTAATGCGATTTATTATTATTTTATGGTAAACAAATGCTGATACGGTTTTGTTATTGTTGCTATACATATTTGGAAAGTATGAATACAGTTTTTGGTTAACATTTAGCAACTATGTCACCTATATCTTCGACGAATAATGTATAGTGTTATAAGTGTGTGTTGACTAATATAGGAGATAATACCATTTTCCCTAGGTAGAGATATTACTAGTTATTTCTTTAAAATCTGAGCTAATGACACAAAATCATGCTAGTAACAAAGAATTCCTAATTTTTTTTTATTCGGTTTGTATATTTGTGTGATGTCATTTGTGGTGAGAAATAAATAAAATTTTATTGTTTAACCGGGTTTAATTCCGTGTGGCAGAAGCAGATATTTGGTGCAGAACGTATAGAAGTCCTAAGTCAATCAATGCACTAATGCAATAGGTTGAAGAAGCGAACCCAAACAACAAGAATAGTTCGTACTATACAATAATCATTTGTATTTTGCAAAAAATTTGCAATGCTGACCATACGTTTGTCGGTTACGGTATGATTTAGTGTTTGTAATATGAAATTTTTGTCTAATTAACGTCGAATACCCGACACTGGCCAACGCCAATTAAGGTGTGGTTGCCCTATCATGGCGCGAATTATTTGTCATCTAAACGCAAAGGTTATGTTAAATTGGACTTTCTCGGAATATGGATCAACAATGAAACCTTTAGTCGACCGTTCAATTTCAGTTGTTCTGTTGTCTTATTATAGAGTCAGTTCAGTTACAGAGAAAATTTTAGTTGGATACATTAAAAGGAGTTAATGTATTTATTTGATCACAGTTTAATGTAACAAATTTAATCAGTATGTGCTCATTTTGCGAGCAGCGTTCTCGACAGATTATAAATCTGATTATATTTAATCAGATACTAATACTAATGATTTTGTACTAATGAGCTATTATAGCTCTTAGTACAAAATCATAAGTACATAACTTTGTATATAAATGTAGGGTTGTTTGTTAGATTTGAGATCTGTGCATTTTTAAAGACACATAATAAAAAGTAAAATGTACCATAATGACATTACAATCAGTAATGTCTTAAAAATTAAATATCAATAGCTTAAAATGTAAACATTAGTCGTATCTATCTAATCAAAACCCAACTATACTAAAGATATGACTGCCTAATAAAAATATATTAAGTGAGGTATCTACACGAGTATAAGGACGCATCCGTTAATCCTGGCTTACCCGATGTTCCTACGAACTACTAGCTACTCTCTAATCAAAGGAACAATTATAATCTCTACTCCACAAGCCTAGGCATTAATTCATGAAATATCCCATTAATAATAATCAACCGGTCGAAAAGCTGTCCCATACATGGCGGTAATTCATTTAATCCTACTGCCACTCCATCCGCTAGTGTAATTAAATCTCTTCAAAACAAACGTGATTAAATGAGACCGCTAAAGGATTATGGCGCAAATATCCGTTGAAAATGCATATTAGCTTAAACCGAAAACAAACTTAATCACCGTTTGTTACTGGCCGTACAGTATGATAAGGGTGGATTATAGTTGTCGATAAATAAGGTACATAAGTGCTTATGCTATCGATTACCGTATATCGACCGCTTCACGCAGCTGACAAAATCTGACTACGAAATTATTTTACAAGTTAAAAGTCACTCTACGGACATAAAGCTCCTTTGCACACGCTAAAAGTAAAAAAAATGAAATATTTTTATTGTTATCAACATATATATTTACAAATCGGCAAGTTGTATAGGCAGTTGGTGGTGTAGCAGGCAATTTAATAAGACCTCATGTACTTTTTTCGTTATTTATACACAGAAGAAATTACGTGATTATACTCATATAATAATAACCAACCATTGAGTAAAGATTACACTCTTATACTGAAATTTGGCATTAGTGATCGAATAAAAAAAAACTTTCGTATCTACAATACTTTCTACACTTTACTACTTAGTATTAAGTCAAAAGAGTCAATGACATTTTGTTCTAGTACTATAATGTAGTTTCACAGCTTTTCTTAATAGTAGTAGATATCAGCCACAACTCAGGATTAGATCTACGATTTTATTTAATTTATACTTATTATCCAACCCAACGAATATACAATTTAAAATTCTTTTTTAGAGCCATAATTTCGATTGGTTAATCACGTTACATTAGTATCGACAATTATTTAATGCGTATTTTTTTATTTGTCAAAAGCTATGTCAGCTAACAATACGATTCGAAAAAAATCAAAACATTAGAATATTAGGTAATATTATATTTTTTATCGATATAACTTCGCACTACGAGTAGCGCAACACTAACAATGCGGTTTTCGAATTAATAATGGAGTACGCCATTGTATTTTCCAGTGCCATTCAATTCTAATATTGTCCAGTTATAATTAGGAGGTGTGGTTAATTAGAACATTCTGGATGTAAAGGATGGAGTTTATACATACTGCACTTAGTTGAAAGTGTAATATACAATGCACAAAAAGCATAACATGAACGAAATGTTCTGTAAGTTAAAATTATTCTATATGAACTTACTTTATCAACAAAATAAATGGAAAGGACTTATATATAATGTTTGCATTACGAATTGTATGCATTCTAATGTAATAATAAAGAAAGAAAAAGATTAGCCAATGGTACTACACATACAGAAAAAAAAGATACAATAAACAATACAATTAAAAAGATTATAACAAAAAATAATCAATATACAATAATACACTACCTCAGTATATGCTGCTGTGTGATGTTTATACACACAGTGAAATCAATACGAAAAAAAAACCTTGTTAAATTTTGGCTCCTATATAAAAGTCGTGTGTTATATAATTTAAAATTAAATAATCAATTGCTTGCAAGAATTTACCCGGTGTAATTGGCCTCTTTCCTTACCAGATAGCCTAAAGAAGGACACAGTACAATTCTACCACTTGTGTGTTAACGCCTGAACATAAACAAATGCAGTGTTGACGGAACTTAATAACAGTAGTAGCATTATTTCTGTCAACACTGCCTAGCGCTCGTCACTCGAGAATATTTGGATCTTACGGAAGCCTATTTCTGAATTGGGCATCATGTAGCTGATATGAGGATGAAGTATCCAGTCTTTATTAGACAAATTATCATTCACTATATTTTGTAAAAAACTGTCACTTTTATGTTAAGTGCGATTGCGTAGCTTATTTTACTTTTTTATTATGGGTCCACTGCATACCACGCCTTGACAAAACTGTTTGCATTGGCCACCATTGGCAGAATTAAAATTTTTATACAATTTAAAGACTATCGTGTACGTAAACATTGTAATTGGCTCCAAATAAAATTTTCTTTGTTCTTCTTTCTACGATCCATCGTAGATACTATTGCATCAATATGCTACATTCAATACTAATGCCTAACGAGATCGTTAACAAAACCAATATCCAAGAACATCCAAAACGCACGGTGCTTGATACGGCACCGTTCACACGTAATGTGTCTCTCACGTGATACGTAGCGATTTAGTTACGGAACCATAATGATTATGTGAATAAAGGTTGGTGTGTACAAGAATTAAATCAAGTAAACAAAAAATATTTCAGTAGAAGATGAGATCTATAGGATATTCGTAGACTCATACTAAGTCGTCTAGGTAGTACAGCCGCACTGCCAGATATCATCCCGTGAAACGGGAGTGTTATGCACTTTTGTTTCGGATGAGGCACTGTAGCTAGTGAAATTACCGGCTATAAGAGACCTAATATCAGTTGTCTTGGGTGACAGACGCAGAGCGCATTGATGGAGGATGATAACTGTTTATCAGTTTTTCTCCTTTAACGCCGCTCTGTCATGTTAGGCGTAACGCTTACCATTATGTGAGCGTCTTGCCCATCCTTATACTTATAACATAAAAAAGATGCAGAAGCGTTTTAGAATGGGACCACAGCTTAGCAAGCATAGAGTAGGACGCCCTGCGCCTGATGGTCTATGACTTGTCAAAGGTTGCTGGTAAGATTTGTTCAAAAAAGCAGAGGACCGGGATTTTTATACAGTTTCGCTATTTGATATAATTTCGTAATTTAAAATATTTCCTTGACATTTGTATGGTTTCTCCGCCAAACATTAGAACTATTATTAATGTTCTAAAAAAAATAATTTGATTTGATTGGATACTGGTGCAAAAGGGGAGTCCTTTTTCCAGCAGTGGTCTGCGATAGGTTGGAGCAAGCAAGCAGATGAAAAAAAATTTAAAAATATTATTAAAAGAGGCCACGATGCAGCTACGAGTAACGCATTTGGTTGACAATAGCACAAATTACGCAACTCTAATTGGATGGTGTGAAAAAATATTAACTCGAATCAGTTCAGTGTTTTAATAGGCCCGCTAAGCTGTGGATCCTTGATCATATTTTAGAGTGGTACTTTTAAACACCCATTAAACTGCATTAGGTCCACTTGTGGGTTACGGTGCAATATCCCCGAAGCCATGATATGTAGGAAAAAATGTGCCCTAAATCTATTAAAACTCAAGCCCATTTTAAACTAAATGCCCGTAATCGCTCTAAGCTTAAAGCATGAGCTTACTTTACGTCAAAGTGGAACATCAACCCATTATTATAGCAAGGCATTATACAATTATTAATGTTAGCTCCGAAGTTACAGCCGGGATAAAAGCTGTCAGTGCAGACACTCCATCTTGGTATAACAACGCTCCAATGTTACGTATATGAATCTTTATTGACATCTCCGAAGTTGGCAATGAGTTTATTTTATCACGATATTTATGTTTGCACTTACCTGAAGATGTAGGCACTTGTATTGATGCAAGCTTTTATAGTATTAGACGACAAAATGTTCAAAATTGTTGTTTTCGAGTATATAGTATTTTTCTTTATGTTTTATTATTGACTAAGCGTGTGAAATATGAGAAGCGTAATTATAAGAAAAGTAAGTATAGGTTTAATGGTAAAAGAGAATTAATGAGGACAAAATACAAAGATACTTCACTCAATCACTTTACCATACAAGTATTAAAAAAGCGCTAAGTAAGGTTATATCGTGAAAGACTGGCATACTTATAAATATTGTCATTTATATTTAATATAAAAATTTCATATCGTCTATTCTTCTTAGAAAAAAAAATGATTGATTTGGTTTTACTGAAAGAAAACAAAAAACAAAATATAATTACTAACAGAAGAACAAATCAAATGTTAATTGTTATAAAAGTGTCTTCCACTAAGAAAACATTCAATGCGGAGGTACTTACGAGTATGATGTCATATTTCAGGTTTTAAGCCCTAAGGTATTTTATGTTGAACGAGATCAAGCATTGATCTTTACTTAAATAGACTAAGAAAGAGATCCGCTCTTGATCGTATGTAGCGCTATCCTTTCTAATTCAAAGACGTAGAGTCTCTTTAGAATACGGGCCTAACACCTTCCCTATTCAACCTATCGCAGTCCACTGCTGGACGTAGGTCTCCCCCATTTTGCGTCAGATATCCCGGTCCTCCGCTTTTCTCATTCAGCCTCCACCAGCGACCTTACACTAAACTTGCCGAGACGCGGTCTCCAACCAACAACTCCGAGACCTACTGCTCCAATGGCCTGCGACGAATGTTCTGCGACATACGTGACTAGCCCACTGCCACTTCAATTCGCTGATCCGGTGGGCTATGTCGGTAACTTAGTTCTTTTACGGAACTAAGACCTTCAATTTGCTAGAAAATAAGTAATCAGGAATGGAGTTACTATCTGTAAGTAATGTCGATTTCCACCTACTTTAACCATCTGAACAATAAAATCCAGTATCAGAAGTTCCCCCAACAGCTAATCGTCAAGGGATGCGCCAAGTTTCTACATTTACACGAATAATTACTTGGGGAAGGCTGGTTTGAATGCCAGCTTTTCTATTTACCTTTTGGACGGCGTTTATTGAAAAACTTTTAGACACATTGCTTTACGACTTTTGTAAGGAGGTTATTCATAAGTAGTTTTACTAATAGCCTTAGAAAAATTATTTCAAAGTTAAAATAAAAAAATAATTGTATTTGGTAACTAGTTTTATTTAATTGGTTACAATACTAATAACATTTTACAATAATAAAGAGAAACCCTGAACAATAAGGACTATTCGTTTCAAAAGGGTGCATTTACAGTATGTTCTTTTTTAATAATGTATTACTTTTCGAAGTTTTTCGAATCCTCTGTTTCTCGGATCAAATACTGGTCCAGTAGAGAAGCAAACCTCTAGAAAAACTAATAATCATGTCATTTATTTAATTTTTACACCGAAGTTAGCAGCATAAAAAAAATCCTCTCTCTGGGGGCTCAGCAGTTGATATGAAAATAGTTAAATACGAGTACTAAACCCTAGTGGAAACGTTCCTTTATAGCAATCTATTTCGTTCTTACTGATCCAAAATTTGTATTCCAAGTTATCGCGACTGTGTATTTGGGAGTAAATTTGCTATAACTGCTCTCTTAACTTTCGCGAATAAATTTCCCTTGGACGGGAAGGATTAAAGATGAAGACTCCAAGTTTTATCTAGTTACCGAAATATTTTCGCAACTTTAAAAGCAATTTTGGGAAAGTATTTGTATATTCTTTTTTATTTGAGAAGCCCTCCCGTAAATTCAATTATGAAGTAATTTTATATTTTAGCTTTAATTTAATAATTTATGTTGGCCTTACATAAGCACGCTATATATATTTTTTATGTTATAAGTGTACAGGATGGTCAAGATACTTACCTGATCGTAAGTGATACGCTTTACCATGACAGAGCGGCATTGAAGGAGACTGACAACTGATAGACAGTTATTATTCACCACCAATACCGCAATTCGCCCGTCACCCGTGACAACAAATGTAAGGCCTCTTATACCGGTAATTTCACTAGCTACAGTACCCTCAACCCGAAACACAAAAGTGCGTCACACCAGGAGTGTTTCAAGGGACAATATCTGGTACTGCGGTGGTACCTACCATCATCATCAGCTCATTTAACGTCCCCACCGAAGGCACGAGCCTACCCGTATAGGGTGATTAGGCCATAGTCGTCCACGCGGGCCCAGTGCGGATTGGACGACTTACACACAACCTTTGAATCTCTTCGCAGGCCTGAATGAAGGTTTCCTCACGATGTTTTCCTTCACCGTAAGAGCGTCGGATAACGTACATATATTTTCGAAAATTCGAAAACACATTGGTACGTGTCGGGATTTGAACCTCAGCCCTCCCGGTAGGAAGGCGACAGTCCACACCATTGAGCCACCGACGCTCTCCTGGTGGTACCTACCTAGACGACTCATTATCGAGTCTACTACCTAGATTCATGCTTTTCCGTACTCAATCAAGGGATGATTATAGTAGGGATAGATTTTATAATAGATCTTATGATGATGATCTCCCCATAGCCATGTTGTGTGTGAACGCATACACCTACGCAGATGACGTGTATAGAATATATATTGTGTTTAGTTAATCGTACTTAATAACTACCATGTTCTTCTTGTTATGTATCTTAATGTACACTAATATAAGGAATGATACACTGAAATATACTCAGTATTTAATCAGCATTGTTTGGTTTCATTTCTAAGAGCTCCCATATTACAGAGCGACTCTGCCGGGATGGATTCGCGTTTGACACATATATGGGCTGCGAACTATAAACAACGTGTTGTCGGAAAGGTGTATTCATTGTTTAATCAAAATTACTTCCATAAAAATCTCTAGCGACAACGGTAGTATGCTAAAAGTGAGCTAATTAATACTCTGTTCTATGAACCTAAATCTACACTAATATAAGGAATGATGCATTGAAATATATTAAGAATTTAATCAGCATTGTTTGGTTTATATTACACAGCAATGGAAATAAAAGGCAATTTTTATTGATTACCTTTTTTATATTATTTATATAACAATAACATTGTTATATAGGTAATATAAATAAATACAGTAAAAACAAAATAACGAAAAATACAATCTGATAAAAAAGTATTTATTGCCTTCACAAACGGCCCTTATCCATTGACTTCAATGGATGACCTTTGCGGAGCACAAAGCTTTGGTTTGACAGCCTTAAACAAAGGCACGTTATGATACTAAATTAAACTCGGAAAAAACAAGTAAAGGATATTTGTTAGTAGTGACGGTTGGTGATCAAGTGCCCTACGAGTTTTGGTGTGGAAGTCAGACTTGGCCACAATTTTTAATTTAATAGTGTTTCTAAATAAATTTATTTGGAGAAGAATTTATTGAGACCATCGAGTCGTCGATTTTTGTACCCAACCTTTAATTCCTCCATTTTAAGGAAGAGACTCTTAATTATACTTTTACCAAAATTATGTACCTGGAGAATAAGAAATTCATTAGTCCATAGACTCCCTTTACAACAAGTTTGAAGCAAAATCTGTATTAGTCCCGTATGTTTGCTTAGGACAAGAATTTTGTTTAACCATTAAATTATTAATAAATTGGATTGTTCCCCTCTGTTGAAATGAGTAATTTAATAATTTTCTAAATATACATTTTGATAAATGCTTTTCCGAATAAGCCTAGAGCGGTCTCCAACTATATGTACATTAATGACTTTTTCAATAATAAATGGGCACTTGTAGGGCAGTTGTCCGAGCGTTGAATTCAATTCTTTGGGTAATTAGGGGGTCGTCAGTTCGAATCCCTTGAGGAGTCCTCTTTGTAAAAATCATATTGTCCGATTTTTCCAGTTTGATTATAATATTACAGGCTGTATCACCTAACTGGGGGGTTACCGCAATCTCTTAAGACAGTATCGTTATAATGATACGTCAGCATTTTTGTACCAGAAAATACGAATTAATATTATTGTAACACTGTTTTAAGAGATGGCGGTAACCCCTTTGTTTGAAAATAAAGATGATCTTATGCTCTTAGTAGAGAATGTTGAGTCATCGATCTCGGCTACTTCTATTAAAGCTTTAATATGAAAAAATAGTGGTTCACAGTTTATCACGTATAAAAAACTGCACACCAGAAATCGTTCAAACTAGTTTTTTTTCAACTTTGGAAGTGTCTCTCGCGCAAACTATTCAATTTATAAAAAAAATATATTAGAAACCTCAATACCATTTTTTAAGATCTACACATTGATACTCCACACGTGGGGGTGCGATAAAAAAAATAATTCTTGAGTTTCAGTTCAATGTAAGGGGAACCCCAAAAGATATTAATTTTTTTTTCAAGAATACATATACGTACAAAGTTTGAATAGTGTACTGCTTATAGTTTCGGAGAAAAAGGAGTTGTATTATTCGGACGGACGGACGGACAGACAGACAGACAGACTTGAGGAATCTATAAGGGTTCCGTTTTTTTCCATTTGGCTGCGTACCTACTACTACGGAACCCTAATAAAAATGGTAGTCGTTAACACCTACCAATCCTGCGGGAGATCATGACCATGCTGCGGGTTTCTTTTTTCACCATCTTTTAATTCATGTTTTTTTTCGTAATTTATAGGAAACGCTTTGGTTTAATACTAACAATCCTATATTTGTGTCTACTTAAATGAATACATACATATTCTTTATTTTGTATACATTGTTACATCTAGTTATATATATTAAGGGCTTACAAGTCCCAAACGTTAGCTGTTAAGCTGGCTATGAACTGGGTCTCGTATGATTTATGTTCACCCAGTTGTGCGGATGGGAAAGTTTTGTAGTACACCACAGATAATATTAATACGGATCCACAATGGAGATAATTTAAACTGTGTTAGTGTTCTGTGATTTAATGATCATTCAGCCCAATAAGGAGTTTAAATGAAGAAGAGAGCGTATTCCCACTTAAAAGGCCGGCAATGCATTTCTTTGCACTCTGGTATTGCAAGTGTACATGGTCGACGACGTCATTAACCATCAGATGAGCCGTCTGCCAGTTAGCTCGCTATAACATAAAAAAAAATGAGAATTTGTAAGAGATGCTGAGAATTACAAATAGGAATTATATTAAGCAAATGAAAGGTTAAAATAAAGAACGTCAAGATGTACGCGACGTTATTTTAAACTGCGGAAGAGGCCAATACTTCTGTTAGCAGCAGTTAGCTGCGACGAGATTGTTATGTGTTTTCACGTCAAAGCTATGTAAATTTCATACAAAGAATTACCTATCTCCAGTTTAACTAATTGTTATTATATATAAAAATCCACTGACGTTCACACAGCGCCATCTAGCCCCAAGTTAAGCGTGAAGCCTGTATTATGGGTACTGAACAACGGATAAACATACTTGTATTTTTTTTGTAAATTAAAAAATGATTATTTACATCCACAATGATTAATTTTGCTGTTAGTGATTGAGACCGCCTTTTAAATATACGCATATACTTGTATCAGGCAGTCCCGCTCTTCATATAACATGGTAAGTATTGTACATTGTATTAAAAATATTTTAATTAAAAAGAACAAATTAATATCATCCACTACATATTTCAATAACAATATCCATTTAAACATTCTCGTTTGGACAAATATCTCCAACAATTCTGTTCTTTTACATTTTATTTGAATCGAATTATTTATTTCAGAAAATTGTGATCTGTAAAACCCAAAAATATATTTTATTTATTAAACATACAATCTGTTTTATTAGCAACACATTTACATAACATTAAATTTATACAAGGCATAATAATTTTATAAAGTAATTAAATCATTATTATCATAGGATCCAATAAGCAATACTTTCACCAAATGCAAGCTTTTAGAGTATCCCGATTCATAACAAAGTAAAAAAAAAATTAGTGGGTACAGCTCAAAAATAAAGTGTTCAGTGCATATGCATAGAAAACACCCAGACCATTACAAACAGACATGTTCATGCACACAAATGTTTGTACTGCCCGGGGATCGAACCCGGAACCATTGGTGTCGCAGGCGACGTCTCAACCGCAACACCAAATGGGTCGTCAAAATGGTTATTCTATTTTGTTTTGCCGAAACGGTCAAAATAATTATGAATGTTACGATGTATGAGACGTAATTAAATTACGGAAGAGGCTAATACTTTAGATAGCGGCAGGATGTTGTCACACTCTTGTTATGTGTTTTAACGTCATAGCTCCTACAAAAAACAACCAATATTCAGTTTAATACATACTCTCTTGTTTTGCTAAAATGGTGTGCGGTAAATAACTCGCTCCAGCTCACGTGTCTCTTTACGATAGAATGTCCAAGAAGTTGGCTCTCGGAAAGCAGATAAATTTGAAATTTAATTTTCCAAATGTTACGAATTCCGAAACTACATATCGTTTAGACTCGCCTGTCACCCACCTGAATTATGTTACTTATGGAAGTTGTTCTTCGGTTAACTTATTTAGTATCCAGTGCTATTCTTGTGGTATATTCACAAGAATAGCACACACATACACGCACACACTCACATACATATTTAAGCTTGTTCCTTTGAAACTAAAATAAATTATTTATAACCTAGTAATATTAACATAATATGCAAGAGCGGAACCTCCTTACACAGGCTTCTCTGGCTTAAATGGGCAGGCCTATCAGTTACAAGAGAACCGCCTGTACACTTTGTTACATAAAAAATATATATTCTGAGAGGTTATTACATTAACTGTGATATGGTAATGATTATAGCTAAGGTTTTACCTTAAAAGCAGTGATAAATCAATAATTTATTTTCAGGCTTCCAAGTATTCCCCTGTATTATAATATTGTCTCTATAATATGATACTATATACAACATTTCAGAAACAATAGAAAAATGATTTTGTCGGCAAAGTCGCTCTGTTTCAATTGATCTTAGATATGTAAATAACATTTTAGATTTAAAATAAGTTACGTTACTTTTAAAAGTGTGTTAATCTGTAAAAAAATCAAAAAACTGTTTCAATTTCAAACATAACCCTATTTTGAATTTCTAATTTGTAAATGAGTAAATATCTCAGCGCAGATTAAAGACTTTATAAAATAACAGCGAATCATCCATGCATATTAAAGAGTTACCTTCCCAAAAACAAATGGCGTCGGACCTGTTGATTAACAAAGTGAACAAACATCCAAGTCGCAAACATATTTCGTCCAACACCCAAAAACATCCAAAGATATGTTTCAGTCTGCTTGCCAGCCCATCTAATTTGCATAGAAATAAACAGGACTTACTAACTCCGTTCGCGAGATAGCACTTTTTTGACGGACACGCCAACAAAACAAAGGAACAGTTTATTTGAATTTTAAATTTTAACTTTTTATTATTTTTAAAACGGGTTGAATGTGCTGTTTGTTAAAAAGAAAACGTGACTTTTCTGGTGTATTCAGGAAAAAGCATTACGACTGCTCTGTTTGCTGATTTCAAAATAACAAGATTACCTTGCTGATTAAACAGTTTATTCTAAAAAGAAATGGTAAAACCTGACTGTTTGCGTGGTTTAGTGGGCACAGCGTTCGCAGGGACAAGTCACTGGTCGATTTTTTCCATTAGGGTAAATGAGCGAGCTATGCTTCGAGTCTCTCTTAGGATAAGATCAGAAACGATGCAATCCGTAAGGGAACTAAAGCTACCGACATAGCCGCCGGATCAGCAAGTTGAAGTGGCGGTCACGTATGTCGCAGAACCGATGGCCGTTGGAGCAGACGAGTTCTGCAATGGAGACCGCGCCTTGGCAAGCGTAGCGTAGGACGACCTCCGGCCGATGGACCGACGACTTGCGAAATGTCGCTGGTGAAAGTTGAATGAGAAAAGCGGAGGACCGATATATCTGGCGCAAAATGGGGGAGACCTTTTTCCAGCAGTGGACTGCGATAGGTTGAAGAGAAAGGGTAGACATTGCAGGCTGAATCACATGATTATCCTTTGGAGGCTTCTTCGACAAAGACAATATTAGGCCCGTATCCTAGAACGAGACTCAAGCGTTGATCTTTTCTTGAATAGTGTAAGAAAGGATAACGCTCTATAAATAAAGATTAACGTTGAGTCTCGTTTTAGAATACGAGCCTTAGGATTGTAGTCGTTCATCACCAATCTGCATTGGACCCGCGTCGTGGGTTACTGCCTAATCTCCCCATAGCTATGTCGTGAGGAAAAGTCTATGTCCTGCAGTGGGCTGTTATAGGCGAAATTACTCAACGAGGCTATATCACTGTATTTTATACGAATTATACCGTCATCTAGTCATATTATTGAAAGTACAAAATCAAGTCTTGAGTTCACAGCTGTCAATATTTTTCTTGATCCACTTTAGAGACAAACGAAGAGGAGGATTTTTATCGGTCTTCATCTACTACTACTACTACTACTACATACTTGTATCAATTAAATTGGGGTGTCAGTTTGTAATATCAAATAACCATTTTTTTCTTTAAGTTTATGAATGAATATGAAAACGAGTATATAAGTATACGGTACGTACGCCAACATAACATTTTTTTTTGTCTATCTGTCTGTTTGTTTCGAATAATCTCGGAAACGGTTGAATGGATTTGAACATAACTTTTTGGCAGGCAGCTGAAAAATAGTAGGAAAATCAGTCTTCTTTTTTTTCCAAAATTAAAATAACTTAAACAATGTTTTATAACCGTGTGACGTTGACGTGAGCTGCACGCTTTTAGGTTCTGTTTTACTGAGGGAGAATATAGTCTTATTCCGCGGGTAATACCGCGTGGAAGAGCTAGTTCTTTATATAAAATATAAAATTTCCCCTAGTGTTAACGTGCGAGGCGTCTTTGGTACTAGTTGTAGCGGTGTCCCCCTTTGCACTCGCTTTGTTATGGATTAATATTATATATATATATTATATTATATATATTATATATATATATAATATATATATATATATATATATATATATATATATATTATATATATATATATATATATAATATAAATATAATTATATATATATATATATATATATATATATATATATATATATATATATCATATTTTAGATTTTTTCTATTCCTTTTAGGCTTTATTAAACATGTGCTTTTGAAAAAAAGTTACGATTTGCACAAAAATAGTTATCAGACTGTTACTAAGGGAGACCAATGACGACCTTTTCGTGTAATGGTTGAGACGTCGGCTTCTACACCATGGGTTACAGGTTCACCTGATGGATAGTGTCTCTGTCACCCATAACCATTTGCAACACTAGAAGTCACAGTAATGCGTTGCCAGCCTATATTAACGTACGAATGTACGTACCTATGCAATAACAAGCCACAGCTTGGAAAACAATTAAAATCTCAAAATTGCATAAAGACCATCAATTCCGTAGCTTACGCTGTCATTAATTTTAATTAGCACCCTTATTAATTGTCAGTATTGTCACTTGGATTAAATCACCCGCATACCGAGACATAGATTACGTGAAAATCTACCTAATGGCGAGTTATTTCATAGATCCTTGTCAAGATGTCGACAGGTGGCTTAGGACGAGGTAGATTGGTGTCTAAGAAAGCCATTTTGAATGACACAGTAATAGTATTTTCTAACAAATGAGTATTTTTTTGACGCACCCTTTGTAGGTAAATAATATAAAAAAAATATAATAAAATAAATATTCACTGACATTCACACAGCGCCATCTAGACCCAAATAAAGCCTGTAGTATGGGTACTAAACAACGGATAATATATTCATTTTTTTTTTAAATACATACATATTACACATAGAAACACCCAGACTAATACAAACAGACATGTACATGCACACAAATATTTGGACTGCCCGGAAATCGAACCCGGAACCCTTGGTGTGGTAGCCGACGTCTCAACCATTACACCAAATGCGCCTGTCACCCTAGACAACAGATGTCAGGTCTCTTATACCCGGTAATTTTACTAGCTACAGTGTCGACAGTCCTAAACACAGAAGGCCATAACACTCCTGTTTTACCGGACGGTATCTGGCGTTGCGGTGTTACGTACCAAGAAGACTGAGAACAGAGTAAGTATACAACCAAGTAGATATATGGAAAGTTTTATACAATTGCACTCACAATAAAATACTTAACAAGATTATTATCATCATCATCAGCTCATTAAAAGTCCCAACCGAGGGGGCACGAGCCTGCCCGTATAGGGTGAATACGCCTTAGTCGTCCACGCGGGCTCAATGTACATTGGACGACTTCACACAGAACCTTTGAATCTCTTCGCAGGCGTGCATGAAGGTTTCCTCATGATGTTTTCCTTCACCATAAGAGCGTCAGATAACGTACATATATATTCTAAAATTCGAAAACACATTGGTACGTGGCGGGATTTGAACCTCAGCCCTCCCGGTAGGAGGGAAACAGTCCACACCATTGAGCTACCAACGCTATTATTATAACGAAGACAATTTCTTACCACAAAATAAATTAACTGATTAGTGATTCAAAGTCAAGTCAAAGTAAAAATCCATTTATTCAGATGAAAGTTTACAAAAAGCACTTATGATCGTCAATAATAATATATAAATTACAATAAAAAAACATGAAATCACAAAAATGAATTGTGATACATGGAAAAAATACGTTAGTATTTTGGCCTGTTGAGAAAAAAACACCCAATAAAACTCAACAGTACAGCCGTTTTCAAACAATTATTTTAATGTACAGATATTTATTAAACACTGAATATTCGTCAATAATATTGCAGTATCCTTTTTTAGACAGGTGTATTTTTATTCTAGCTTTAAACATGTGTTAACTCGATCTCTAGAGAGATAACTAGAAGATTACTAACCTATACTGTGTGTATTGGTTGTCTAGACCAAAAGACATTGAAATATTTCTCAGCACATCAATTTATCCTACTTTATGCCTAAGAAAACTTTCACTAAGCTTTCAGGCAACTTCTCTGAGTATAATTAATGCAATTATATTAGAAGATGCCGCAGTTTTCTTTTAGAAATGCCCTTACTAAACTCCCAAGTTTCAGTCAGTACCAGTGGACGGAATGAGTGAATTTTACATGACGTTACTTTAACTTATCTACGAAATAAATTGAGTTGAAGATTCTAGTGGCCATTTAGATTCTTGGGGCCATTAAGTGGGAAGTTTCATTGGTGGAACATGATATGAATTTTGATTAGCACAGATACGGGTACGAACGCAGTGACATTTGCAGATTAGATAAATGTACAATTAAACAACGAGGTTTGGGAATTCATTGTTTTGTTTTTATTTTACTACAAGTAGAATGTTTAATTTTTTCTGTTCTTTATGGAACTAAATCAAATAGATATATTTTTATTAAGAAAATGGTATACATGTATGTAAAAAAGTGATTAAGATTCGATCTCCGGGGAACATAATCATTTATTTGCATAAACATGTCGGTATTATAAGTCTGATTTTTAATATGTATAATGCTTACGTAAGTGCTTACAAAAAACACATAAAACACGTTTGCCTATGCATTTAGTCGTTTTAACTGTAATATATAATTGCGTGTGTGCGTGCCTGTGTGTGTGTGTGTGTGTGTTCACCCCCTTATATATTTGCTATTGTTTATGTCATCATCATCATCAGCTCATTGAACGTCCTTGGTGGGGGCCAAGGGCACGAGCCTTGAGGATGTTTAGGCCTTAGTCGTCCACGCGGGCCTAGTCTGGATTGGCCGACTTCACGCACAAACTTTGAATCTCCGCAGGCGTGCACAGGTTTCCTCACGATGTTTCCTTCACCGTAAGAGCGTCGGATAACGTACATATAATTTCGAAAATTTGAAAAACACATCGGTACGGGGCGGGATTTGAACCTCCCGTAGGAGGGCAACAGTCCACACCGACGTACTACTATTGTTCATGTATTTATGTATTGTTCTTGTTAATTATAAAAATTTAACGCAAAATCTGTTCCAGATTTACCCAAATCGAAGTTATTAAAATAACAAAGGCTCGATACCGGGCCGGTGTAAACGGTGTTGTTTAGGTAGATTAGCATCCAACTCGCGCGGACAAGCTCGCTCAATTAGCTGGCATCAATATTTGATGAGTGATTTGTGCGGCTTATTTTATATATATTTACTCACAGGAATATAAATTGAGTGCAATTTAAAGCTTGATTTCGTCTAGTGGCAGCAATGATATTCTGTATATATAAATAATAAAATAAATATCCACTGACATTCACACAGCGCCATCTAGCCCAAGTTAAGCGTGAAGCCTGTATTATTGGTACTAAACAACGGATAAACATACTTTTATACATTTTTTTTGTAATTACATACATAGAAAACATTTATAAAGGTAGATATGCCACTCTTGCCTCAAAAACGAACCGCCAAAGAAAATACAGTTGTAGGCTCTTCGTTTAGGTAAATCTACGCTCATTCGAAATATGAGTATGTGTGCGGTCACTGCATTCGGAACATTTTTTTTCAGTTTTTTGTGAACATATCACGAATCTATACTTTTTACATCATTGAGAGGCAGAGAATTCTTTGTTATTTCATACATTACTACCATAAATGGAAGAAATAGATCCTACTTATGAGCTCATAGATAACTTTTACCCAGCTTTGAGGCGAATTTAAGATTCATTTCGTGAAGAGAAAACACCTTTTTGATCTCATGGACTACTACCATATTAATAGTATTTATATATTTATATACTATTTTGGCTGGACAGAGTTGCTTGTTTTCGATGAAAGAGATAAGTCGCTCGATAGGAGCCCGAGTCATTATCATCATCTACTGACGTTCACACAGCGTCATCTAGCCCTAAAAAGCGTAAAGCCTGTATTATGGGTACTAAACAACGGATAAATATACTTTAATACATTTTTTGTAAATAAATACATATAATACATAGAAAACACCCAGACCATTACAAACAGACATTTTTCATGCACACAAATGTTTGTACTGCACGGGGATCGAACCCGGAACCCTTGGTGTAGCAGCCGACGTCTCAACCGCTACACCAAACGAATATTATACTTATACGAGTACTTCTGTCTTCTACTAAAACATATACATAGAATATTATTTAGCTTTATTGTACCAATGATATTCTGAATATATAAAGGTAGATACGCCACCCGTGCTTCAAAAACCAACCGCCGAAGAGAAAACAGTTGTAGGCTCTTTGTTTAGGTAAATGTACGCTCATTCAAAATATGTGTATGTGTGCGGTCGCTGCGTTCGGAACATTATTTTTAAGTTTTTTGTGAACATATCAAGAATCTATACTTTTTACATAATTGGGTGGCAGAGAAATCTTTGTTATTTCATACATTACTACCATATACGGAAGAAATAGGTCCTACTTATGAGCTCTTGTAAAACTTTTAGTAAGCTTTCAGGCGAATCTAAGATTTGTTTTTAATTCCATGGACTACTGCCATATCTATTTAAATACTATTTAAGTGGTTCGACGTCTCAACCGCTACACCAAACGAGTATCATACTTACACAGTACTGTACTTCTGTCTTCTACTAAAACATAAAATATTATTTAGCTTTATTTTGCGCGAAATATATCTAACAAGTAGTATGTCATGTGTAGAACATAACAGATTAGCAGAATGATTAGCGACCGCCCGCGGGCGTGCTTGGCTGGCTGTTTATTTATCTGTTGTGCTGCGATGACGTAGCAACTGGAGATATATCACGGGTTTGGGGATATAGGGGAACCTATACCAGGCGTGGACGCTAGATCCTGGCAGAATTTACAAAAGTTTATACAGCTAAATTGATTGGTTTATAAAGTTACCTTTAATTTTAAATACAGCTATCGAGTATCGATTATTCGAAAAGAAAGATGATTATGTACTTCGTTACGTTAAGCCGTTGGTGACTATCTTCGGATAATAGTCTGTAACACGCATAAATCAGCACTTAAGCTGCATTCTGGCGTTACGGCCCAATCCCTCCATGTCTATAGCCTTATCAAGATAGTGAGACGTTAACAACCAACATCCTTATATGGTTACCAACTTACCATATACTGTTTCTATTGATGTTTATTTTTATTTTAACTTGCAGCTATTAAATGAATATTTTTTGTCATGACAATAAAATTGAACATGTCAAACGAATTATGGTTATTTTATTGGATTTAGAACGCTAACTAAATTATGATGTCATTTTCATAAGGCAAGTATTTTTAAGTACAGCACTAACGGCTTCGAACCGAGTCTGAACCCGTATATTCCGAAACTGTTCGATCTAGATATCCGTAATCGGCTGTCGGCCATCAATGTAACTAATTGGCCGTGTAATATGCAGCGGCATGCTGACTAATGACCGCACTTTGTGCAGCGCTGAAGCCGCTGAGAGGCCCGGCCTGAGATGTGAATGTGTTATATTAATTTGTGGTACACCACGATCTGTATACAACCTGAAGCGCCGTTGGCTGAATAGCGATGAGCATAAATAGCTTAATGGAGTAATGACTATCACGTTCAATTGTATGACGGAGCATTTGGTGTGATGGTTGAGACGTCGGCTAATACAACAAGAGTTCCGATTTCAACATTGCATGTTGAATCGGTGCATGAACATGTCTGTTTGTATTGTTCTGGGTGTTTTCTATGTAAAATATGTGTGTATCTACCAATATATATATATATATATATATATATATATATATATATATATATATATATATATATATATATATATATATATATATATATATAATATATATATAATATGTCTATCCGTTCCTTAGTAACTAAGCTACAAGCTTTACGCCTAACTTCGGCTAGTGTTTATTTATTAATTATTAAATGCCGCTTTTGCTTCTTCGGCGTAGTGAGTGAGTGTCATTCAAAATAAGACGAACTCTCGTTTTCCTAAAAGAATGTCAAAATAAAACAAATTTTTAGTTTTATATCGAATAAGTGTGCTTTTTAGTTAACGGCGTTTTAACTAGTATATAACGTCCCACGGAGTTTCCACACAGCATCGTATAGGTACTACGTATCCAATACATACATCATACTAAATTATTTTGTCTGGTTCCAGTTTTCATATTGACGAATCGACATTTAATCCCTTTTGCAATTATAAAAGAAGACGAAAGAGCACTAGGTTTGTGTTCATTAAATATTTGTAATTTGTCAAAGATTCGAAAAGAAAAGAGATTCGTAATCTCTTTTCAAAAAAAATGGCTAAATATTTTATTTCAACAAGAGGTTAACAATAATCTAACCACGAGTGGATCTACTTATCAATCCGGTTCGCGTAAATGTGATTAAGTTTAAGCGAGAAAACAAAAATAAATTGAGTTTAGGTCCTCTTTTATAGCCTAAAATAATAATGTATAAACTTAAAAAAGAGCTGGCGCGCACAATGACTATTCTTAAATATGAAGCTCG